>JAUMHH010228051.1:0-11829 GCA_032359455.1 Chlamys rubida
CGTTTTGAGCATTGAGCACCTGGGGATTGTTATATGTAAGGTTGCCGTGCGTACTCAGTAGTTGCGTGTGTAAAATGTGCATTGCCCGTGTACTCTCCTGACTTGGGACATGGTCCATGCCCATCCTGTGGTGGGCATCCGGAACTCGGGTGTGCACCTAGAGGGTAGGCATCCACCGATGTTTACAATACCGAATCAGATCGGCTTTCTATATGATGCATAGGACTACTGATAACCTGTGAATGATTCCCCACAGGTAAGGTGGGCGTTAATCGCTAGTCTGGCATGGGTGCCTCTCCGCCTGTGGTCTGCGTGCCCACCTTGGCATGGGCAACCGTGCCCGACAGGTGGGCACCCGTGGAGCAGGCACCCAGCGCCAGCAAGCCTCTCCCTGTCTGCATCCCGACACAGGCCGAGAGAGCCACCAACTATGCTTGTGAGGTACAGTACGTTGTTTCGGAGGCCGGAAAACAATCTGGTGGCATGTTAGTACGACGACCACGATGCAGCCACATACCAGTATCGATGAAGGAACGCATTTTTCTTGGAATGCTAATACGCGGAATCTATATATATGATGTCGTGGAATGCGTGGAGTCTTTGTTTCTGTTGTGTGATCATTTGCCGACACGTTTTGCCGACCCGTTTTGCGTTCAGATTGGAGCGAAGGTCAGCTCATGCCCCGGCGCAAGGAAAGATATGTTTGTGAAAATAAAATGGCATTAAGATCAGAACAACTGCCTTGTTAATGTCGGCCGGGTCGCCTGGTGGTCATGGGCCCTTACGTTTCCGCTGTGTGACCTGTCCGCTGTGCTGTGAGACAGCTATGCCGTGGAGGTTCATGAACATACATGCAATGGATGTAAGAGCAATATATAAGAAATTTATGCAGCGAAGTTGGTCACTGTTGTCCTGTATGTTTGGGGTTGCTAAAGTGAGATTGCGAGTGCTAGCACGGAGACAGTATTCATTGTCGTCCACTTCTGGAGTGTCAAACGTGGAGCATGCCAATGTGTAGCGATGCCAGCCAGAGGTTGTGTTCTGACGAGGGACGAGTCGCTCGGGTAGGCCCCCGTAGCCACATGGTCACCAGCTCCCCTGGTGCTTTAAGTTTACCTCAAGCATGGTATCAACAACCACGCTTGCCACAAACACCACTCCTCGTCTACATCCTATAATTGCCTCTAACACCAGACACAGGGTAGGAGATACCTTACACACAGACATGAGCCGGACGCGCGAACCGTGCAGCGCTCGGGCCTGGTTGTGGAATACGTAGTCGGAGTTGATGGCCGTGTTAATATAAATTACGCTAGCTCTGAAGGTATCCACGAGTATATGCCCTCTTGGCTTTGTCACGGCGCCAGCAGCGGCGTGTCGTTCCGCTCCTGAAACTTTGCACGGCATCAGAAGCACCAAGCACCCATGCGATCAAGGTAAGTTTTTGCTTGCTAGTTTGAAACTATGTTACCCCCTTCTGCGTACTGCGCTGTACCACATTGTTTGGCCCGCGCTTCCCGTCAGAGAGGTCAACACTGTCGCGATCAGTCCTTGCCTCTTGAATGCTCCAGGAACAGATGACAGCCTTTGCATGACAGCTTCTGTACACACGGCGCTGTCGTGTTGGTTCGCTTCGCTTCAGGTTCTGCAGTGTTCGATGACATCGTTCTGCTTGTCCCCAAGGCAGGTCTTTACTCAGCGACAGTGTCCTTTTTTATTTGTACAGTAAGCGTGTAACCATAAATCAGATCTGCTCTAGTTTCCATAGTAGCAGCGCAACTTTTGGGCACTCACAGTTGGCATCAGTGCCCATCCAAGTAGAGTGTCTTTCAATTTGCTGACACTCAACATACAATCACCACATGCGTCCACTTATGGCTGCGTTTCTCACAGTGGCTGACCCAATTATCCCATCATCTACAGGTGACGCGATTTCACAACCAGATGCTGACTGGAGACCAGAGCGGTCTGATCACACCAACGGGGCACTTGGACATGCAGCAGCCAACAATGCAGTCGGCTCCAGCGGTTTAAAGCAGTAGAGACTGCCTAGTGGGAGATAAGGGCCTCGGTGGGGCAGGCCAGCAGGATCCGATGACCAGCAATGATGAGGGTGCTGCTGATGGACAGCAGAGTGGACCACGAGTTTGGCACAAGCTCTGTACCCGCTGGTATTCACGGCATAAATGGTACGCTGACCCTGTACCAAATTTCTGATGCTGCTCTTGAAGGGATTCGGGTTGCTATGCCATATTTCTGACCTTGCAAACCATTTCTGTGCTCGCGTCTATGTTCCACTCTAACTGCCCCGCTGTATTGCTGTAAGTCCGTGCACCTCCAGCATCAGTGCTGGTGTGATTGCTTGCTGCTGTCGTGAGAAAACATATTGAGTCCTGCTGTCATGCCGCCTCTGTCTGGAGCGGATTCTGCTGAGGGTGGTGGTTCTGGTACAAGCTGGCGTGTCTGGACATTACTAGGTGGGTGTTGATTCATCGTGCGTTGGGCCGGAGTGGCCGGCGCATGAGACCCCGTGACCCAGTCAGTCTCCTGTGTTGCATGCGTGGTCCAAACAATGTTCATGTTTCGCTCCTTTTCACTACACATACTTCAAGGGTCTGTTTCTGTGCAGATGAGGCCACGCTGCTGGCTGCGTCGACGAATCTGCACTCATTGCAGTGACTGTATGTGCCAAAGTATATGCCTGCAAGAATAGGGATACCAGTGGGGACCAGGTGTGCCAGCTCTATTGCTTTAGCTAGCTGTCATCGATTGCCTTGTGCCCTTGAGTTTTGCAACACAGCGGCTAGGTGGAGTGCAGGGCTAGGTGGAGTGCAGGCCGGTAGGATAACGTTGTCCTTAACACCAAGGCGCACTTCCGTCTGGATCTTGAGGTATGACTCCCGTGAACTGTTTGAAGCTTACGATGTCTGGGCACAAGGTGATGTTGAGTGTTTCACTGCAGCGCGGCAATGGGGTGCAGGAAGGTGGACGTAGCATGAGCAAGAGGAGGACACGGCGCACGTAGACTCTGACTGCCAGGTATGACTCTCCAAGAGCACCTACTGGTGCTCGCCTTTTTGTATGACTTGCTACGTGTTCCACCAACCACCGACACTGCATATGTATATACAGCAGTGAGTGCAGTCGTGACTTCATCTTGTACGGGTATCCTACCCCGGTTGCATGCCATAGACATGTATGCTGCTCCTGACATGTTTTGGTTCATGCAGGAACAAGGACCTGGTGCCAGACTGCATGATGATCCAGGGGGCAAGGGCACCCCCACTGGCAGTGGTCATCAGGGAGGGTTGGGTGGGAGGGTCAGGGGCATCAGGGATGCGGCTTCCAGCCTCGGGGTTGACGTGCCATCCGCATCATGACTGGTGCAGCCCCATGGCCACTGGTGCTGCAGGCACAGATGGGCCTGTGGCCCTTAAGTGCTGAGGGGATGGAGTTATGTAGTTGGCGGACCATTGGGCATCAGTGTGCCCAGAGTGTGGATGGACTTGATAGGGGCAGAAGAATTTTTGAGGCAACCGATTCTGTATGAGATGCTGGTAGCGATCGCAGCTGCTTTTCTTGGTGCCTGCAGCACCAGTAGCCATGCTGCTGGCTCCGCTATTGTTTGTCACAGTTTGGACTCGACCGATGTAAATGAGCAATAGACAATACAGTATCAAGGTAACCTATTGAAAATGTGCAATGACGTCGATATGGCGATACCGTGTGGGTGCCCACCCGTGGGTGCCCACCCTGTTCTGGGTGCCCGAGTCACTTTTGGATGCCCACTTTGGGTGGGCACTAGCAGCACCGAGTTGTCCTTAGCCAGTCACCATTTGAGCCTAATGGTAAGGACAGAAACTGTATCCTTGTTTGGTCCTCGTGCTGTCCTCAGGCTCTAAATCGTCCTTACGGCTCGGCGGGCCGTGGTCGTGAGGACGTCCTTGTGGCCACAAGGACTCCTCAGCGAGTCCTTACCGCTTTATGAGGTATGGACCGGGTAAGGATCACTTGAGGACATGAGAGCCATTTCAGAAGGACCACTTGAGGCTTATATGAGGACATAGCGCAAAGTCGGCATGACGTAATCGTATGGTCGGAAGGAGGATCACTCGAGGACACGAGTTCCATTGCCAGAGGACCCCATGAGGTTGATATGAGGACACTGCGCAAGGACGGCAGGACGCTGTCGTATGGACGGAATGGCGCTGCCGCATGGACAGAAGGTCACTAGTAATTACAGGAGTATTATGAGGATGGCTTGACGATCGCGACGCGGCATCGTGCTAGGACGCAATGCTGGACAACTTGGGACAGGTGGATATTGCAGGTGACACATGCACAACCTCGTGAGTGTAGTATACGTAAGGAATACATGAAGAGGAGGAGTGACTGCATGCGCAGCTGGCCACGGGCGTGAGGACCCAACTGCTCGAGGCTCCTTCAGGAGCAGTTAGCCACATGCTACGTGTTTCCAGGGTAGAGGAAGCGTTGGAAATAGAGTCCAGACATTTGGAACCGTCTGGACCCCCATGTGCGGTTGATGATCTGCGCTTTTGCTCAGCTCTTCCAATTGCAAGGCGAGTCCGGTCAATTGCAGAACGCCTTGGAAAAGGACACCGGCGGTGTTCCAGGCATGTCTGCCGCTTATAATTGTCCTTGCATTTTAGGTGTACTCGTGCATGCCCGGTTGCCCGTTGAGAGCGAGGCGTCTGTACGTCTGGTGGACCGGGCCGATGTGCACCTCAGACCTGAAACATGAGATGGAGCATGGCACATCGTGAACACTACACGAGTGTCATAAAATGGATTGTCCGTTCCGTCTTGTCTGGTGTACACACGCGTACGGTGTGGGGCCGAAGCTGGTGGTGTGAGCTCGAATAATTGCAACACCATCGCTAAATATTGTCGCTACACGTGTCGCTACAACCAACAACCACAAGATTTCACAGGCAATCCCAGAGTGATGTCGCCTGGAGTGGTGTCACCATGTACGTATACAGCAGCGCTTCAGCTAGCTGCATGTCCTGTGTGGTGGCGGGAGGTGATGCACAACCGCAGGCGCCTAGTAGTTTATGACGCGATGTCATTGCCGACACGACATGCGCTTGTTCACGTCTTACACGCCAACACAGCGACACAGCCGCGCATCCAGCAGATGTGTTGGACCGTGAACGTATGCTTGCTTCCTCACAGCGGGCTGGCCATTGTCGCATTGTGCTAGCTAGCGCTGTTGGTCACCGCCGCGAAGGGCAGTTTCATGCAGAAACAGGAAGCATATGAGCTGTCCTGGCTCCATGAGTCTCTTGACGTGAAGGAGGGCAGTGGTAACCGGTGGCTCCTGGTATGTAGTGCTTGTATCCAACGGAAGAGGTCGAGCTCGCGTGCCAATAAGGGCGTATTTACGACTGCCAGAGCCGCCACGACGCACGTGGCAACATGCCCTCCAAAGAAGAAATCTAAAAAGACCCGCGGCCATGGCGGCGATACGTGTACGCCTGGGGGGTCCGAACCGCCTCTGCCAACACCCTTGGACACACAGGGAGGCGAAGCTGGTGGCAGTATGTGGCAGGAGCCTGGAACCTGGTCGGATTTCGAGAATGCTCGCAGGTTGGATGACACATTAGCACAGGCAAGGCTTGGCCATGGTGCTGTTGGTACATGTGATCCACTGCCAGTGACAACCACAAGTTCCGATGACAACAGTCAGTGGGCTGTTTCGGAGTCCGAGCAGGCGAGTCGGGGTGTATTGGTGGACTCTGATGATGGCGGGCATGCATCTGATGCAAGTTCAGATGGACCAGATGACCCTGGCCTGCCCCGCGGCGGGCCGTACCCCGAGCCTGCGGCGACAAAGACACCACGCAAGGGCTCGGGGGCCGACCTCCACGCTCGCCGCTTGCAACCTATTGCCAAGGGGCACAGGCGGTCCGTCCTCCAGGCCGCATACAGTCTTGTGGAGGTGAAGAAGCACGGGGCGTCCAATGTGGTGCTTGACAAAGTGGCCATGAACGAATTCTTGATGCTGAACGACTTTGTGGATCCTGATCATGTGACCGATGTCCATTTTCCAAAGTCCCTCCATTTGGTCAAGGCGGTTCTAGGCACTGAGGATGCGTCACAGTATGAATTTGGCTGCTGCCCGAAATGTGCCTGGCGGTATGAACCTGACCAGCAGCGCGCCCATAAATCCAAGACAGTCCTGCTACAGGAGACCTGTCCTCAGTGTGCCTCTCCAAAGTACCAGGTGCATCCCAACTCCTGACGTGGTTTGCATGGTCGTCATATGCATGGTCATCGCAGGTGGTGTAGCAACTGCCGTCAGTAGCCAGCACAAGTCACCAAGTAAGCAGATCCCTGTGCAGTCTGGACCGGGCGATTCAGTCCGGTACATGCGCCGCGGTTGGGACTTTACAATGCAGAACGTCATCAAGTGGTTTCATGAGGACAAGGACTTTTGCGAAGCAGCCCAGGCCGCACATCCTCTTGACTTCAATGATCCTAACGGGTTGGTGGGGAATATGTACATGCATGAATTGGATCGCCAATGCAATCACTGCCTGTCCGAAAGGTCAAAGGCAAGTGATGCTGGCATCTACGGCATTGGTGCGGGTGCCTTTGCCTGTGTGTCTAATGTCGTTCGTTTGTGGTTTGAGGCAAAGTTTAAATGCGATAGCCATGGCAACGTGATATGGAGTTTTGTGTCGCAGGCGCCGATGGTGGGTGCATTTTCAAACATCGTACAGCGTCTACAACCATTATTGGTATCCGGAGATATGACCTCGATGCTACAAAGAGTGCAAAGTCCATGGCATGGCAGATCTGGATCGTCATATCCGGGCCTACCGAGCTGGTTCATCTCGAGGACGTCATGCGACCCGGCATCGCATTCTTCGTGAAGCATGACGCAGGTGCGGCTTTCACTGATCAAGTGGGGGGCGTGTTTCATGGATTCTACGTGATATGGTGGGTATACAAGGTCTCCAATGGTGTACAGGGCGTCCAGGTGCTAAACCTTACACGTTCACAATCACTACCGATGGCACGACCGAAACTATCACACACTGGCCAGTGTTGGCGTGCATGGAGGGAGATCTGATGATGATGTACAAGCTGATGCTCACCCTGCCTCACAGCGCTGCCAAGGCTTGCCCGAGGTGCTCAGACACTGGCACGTTTACAGGCGGAGCCATGAGGTGCAGCCATCCTTGCCCGTTGACATGTGCTTGGTTGTGAAAGTGAGAGAATTAGTTACCGACATGCAACATCAGTTGTGCCACTGCTGGGTTCTTCATTGCCCGTGCCACTTTGCAGGTTCCTGTGCCATCATCAAACCACCAGGACGGTTCCCGTCACAGAAGATGGGAGGCGCTTACCGGTAGTTCATGTAAAGGACACCGTCGCGGCTGCGTTGGGTGTTCCCGCTGGATACTGC
Organism: Chlamys rubida; assembly: GCA_032359455.1. Lineage (NCBI taxonomy): Eukaryota > Metazoa > Mollusca > Bivalvia > Pectinida > Pectinidae > Chlamys > Chlamys rubida. The sequence goes on from JAUMHH010228051.1 coordinate 7,436, forward strand.
GGTGATCATCCTCCTGTAGACCGAGACAATCTGCCACCCCGTCTTCTGAAAGATCTGCGGGTCGGGGAGCCTGTCCCGGACGATGACATCGAATGGGAGAACAAGGATGAGCTCGTCTACACTGCCCATGAACTGCACGCGAGGGCGAAGGCTGTACAAAACTGGCTCGACGAAGCCAGAGCGAGCATCGTGCCACCTCTGCATGAATTGCCTGTCAAAGACCGTCAGAAAAGATGGGACCGGCTAGAGAAAGCGCATCAAGGTGAGACCAAACGGGTAGGTGTGCGCGGACTGTCGCTGTGCTCACAACTGTCATACTTCAGGTGTGCTACATCGTGCTCTTGTATATGTTCACTCGTGATTTGCACAGAGAATGATAGTCCCCGCACGAATGGGGCACGTTCATAGCATGCTCCCTATCGAATGGCGTGTCTACCGGGTACCACTGTTCAACTTGTGTACTGTGTTCGGCCCGGTTGATCCTGCACTCGTTGTCATCGACCAAGCCATGGTGTGTTACACGCAGATACGAACATTTCTTCCACTTTGCACTCGCCCACTTACTTCTATACGGCCTTGTTAAGGACTTCTGGAATGTGTGGGCCAGGCCACACGATTCCCGTCCCAAGACAGGGAAGTCTTCTACCAAAGCGAAGCGAAATGTAAAGCCGCGCTTGGCTGGGAATCGCTTCATTCTACCTCGCCATGTTAGGAAGCATATTGCGCTTCGGTCCACCCAAGTCCGATGGACGTCTCAACTCAAGAAACGCAGCGCGGATGTGTTTGGGTACGAGCCTCTGAAGGTTGCTCCTGCCCGCGCTAAATATGTTCAGCGCTATTCGAAAAAATTCTCACCTTGCTCCGGGGCCTGGCCATATGCATGGGGTACACCTCATGTGGAGAATTGCACATGTAGAGCTCGCAGTACATGGACAATGGAGGAATTCATGACGTTTGTGGAGACAATCTCTCCATTCGTCTTGTACAAACTTCCATGGCAACCAGAGGAGGCAGAGGTCAAAGAGATGTTTGACCGGCAATGGAGCAATCTTCGACAGGCTGTGTTATTTTGTCTTCGCCATCATCGAGGCCAACACACTCCTGGAAGATTAAAAGAGACGAAATTGCATTTTGAGAGTTATGCCTTTGCTGCACAGGAGGTGTGGTCGCCTGTGTCACCTACCACAGTAGTGTTGAGATTATGCTTGGTCGCTGGGTGTTGTCCATGCAGCAAGGTCTGGCATGTTGCATGGCCCGCCTTTCCCCAGTTGCATCATGATTGAACCTGTGTGCCCGGTGCAGGCGTATGGTGGACTCGCCCAGATGACCGCTAAACTTCACCATGCAGTCTGGCATGTAGTTAACCAATTAGCATGCCAGGGACCAGGGGCAAATTTCACGGAGTTTTGGATCGAACGCATGATCTGGTACTTGAAGCTATACTTGCAAGATCGCATAAAGGACAATGGCGAGGTTACCTTTGCCTACGACCATCTGTTACTCAAGTCTGCCAACACATGCAGGCGCGAACATTCGGCGCATTGCCTGACTCTGGCCGAGCGTCGGGGACGTGCCCGTGCGATGGAGTTTCCGGTGTACGACACCGAATCTCACGGAGCCTTGTTGCTTGGTGCCCGTGTGACCGGTGCCGGCAACATCACGGATGAAGAGCAGGCAGATGTTATCAACTTGCTGCCCAGACTTCTGCAGCAGTCCGCTTCATGGTACCGTACCAAAGGCTGGCCAAGTGCTCCTCAGAGCATGCTGTCCACCATGGTAGATGCAGGTTCACTGCTGATGGACAAGTTTCGGCAGGCCAGCCTTCCCAGCATGGACGTTGTCGCAAGCGTCCAGGACCTGACCCATGCTGCCACTTCCAATCAGTGGGTGTATGTGCCATACACCATCGAGGGGGCAGGGATTGTCCCTTGTGTGGCCGAAGTTCAATTCTTTGTGCGTGTACGCGCACAAGACAATGGATTGCCGGTGTTTGATGCAACAGGCTGTTCGGAAGGTAGCCCTGGCGCTGATGATGCAGTTTCGTCTGCCAACTTCACTGTGATAGAAGGTGGGCAGGTAGTTCCAGCCGACCCCCTAAGACTGGCTATGTGCAAGTTATGGCTTGCAGACGTGTGTGCGTCACCATCTGGTTGTAGCACCGGTGATCTCACCACAGGCCAATTGCCCGACCTCTTGTGCTTGTCTAATGTAGGGCAGAGTGCGCCAAACAAATTGCCATTAGATCAGCCTCCAAGGAGTGGTACTAAAGGGCGATACTTTGGGCTCTATTTAGTGGACGTGTGCGAGATTGAGACACAATTGCTGCCATCTGCAGAGATGGCCGGATTGAGTGGGCGGGCAAATGCGCCAAGGGTGAGATATTTTATGACCTGTTCTAAGATGTCCGGGAAGTAGGCGTATCATGTCAAGTATTGTAACTATGGTGCTCAACCCGATGCATGCCTGAGCCCTATGCATGCACCTGATGGGGCCCATTGCGCATCCGACTCGCCGTGGTATGACAACAATATAATCTACATAGCCCGAGCGGGAACACAGGTCAACCTGTGTGGTCTCCATCATACCCCTGCACGGGTTCGTATGATGTGGGTGGGCATATGGACCGACTAAACGGGAAGCCTGGTGGCGAATGTGAGTCTTCATCGTTGAGGAAGACCGTACAACAAAGAACACATGATGATAGGCCCCACACTGCATCAAGTCAGTCATGGGCCCTTTAAAGTGCGGGTGGCAGGAGCAGGTGCCTCCTGGAAGCTTGCAGGGTTATTGTATGCCTGTCTGCAGCCATCAAGAAGCACCTGTGGTTTGTGTTGTTGGGCCTGTGTTCGTCAGTAGAGAAGCCGTGCACACAAGCAAATTGGTGTGTCCACGTACACGTTCGTTATGCTGTCCGACAGTATCAACTTAGCCTTTACCAGTGTTAGCTACTGAACAGGTCAGTATCAGTCAAACAACATTATCATAGCTATGTACATTGCCAATCACTTCGATAAGTTCCACTGCCTCAATCAACACCCCTGTCGCCTGATCTACTTGCATAGACGCACTCGATACTGAAGACCTATTCACCGTCCTACGTGGGTCCTCTCCATCGGTGGCAGCAGGCCCCTCCGCTACAGTATACTCAACTACTGCCCTGCATGAATCCGGACGTGAGGTACTGTTCACAGCAGTGGCTCACATTGGGCGACCATGTTCTCATGAGAACATGCTTGATCAAGCATGTCGATACTGTGAGTGTTGATATGAGCATCGCACTGATCGAGTACAGGCTGGTGGTGCTGTGAGAGAGAGATACCTGCTAAATGGGCTGCCAAGAGTGGCACGCAAGCATCTTCAGGAGGGGACCGAATCCAGTGACCTTCAGATGTGTGCAACAGGGCTGCACGCCAGAGTGGATTCCGCATGTGATGTCGGAATCTGCAAAACACCATTCGTAGGTCAATTACTTCAGCCAAGAAGACCACGATCGCCTAATCGCTAGCGCCGGCGTATTGAGCGGAGGCAGTAGCTCTGAACACTGTTTGTTCGATGTCACTCTTCCAGAGCACCTTCCTACTCATTCGGAAGCCACATTTACTTACTATTATGGACTTCGTCCACCTCCTACAGAGGTTGTATGTCGACCCGACCGGAAGGTCTTACTTGAGGCGATCCATAGTCAACGACCCCCCAGACATGGCTGTGACAGGTCGGTCGATGTAGACAACATAGTACGGTGCATATAATGGTGTTGATCGGGTGTTGTCCGTAGTTTGTGGTCCATAGGAAGGAGTTTGGATTGATCGGAGCACGAATCGCGAAGTCTCGGAAGACAGGGGTATTTGTAGAAAAGGCAGACAAGTGTTTGGGAAAACCAGCCGACTACCCAATCTCTCCGTAAACATTCCCAAAGCACCTATTCTGCTCTATGGCGTCTCCAAAGGCGTATGAAAGTGCCCGCTGTGTATGCGCTCCTGGTGGACAAGCTGTGAGGCTGAGTGCACACCCCCTTGGCGAAGGTTGGGCTAGTCCAGAGGTCAATCTGGAAGGGATCCCCCGTGCCCCAGACTGCACCGTCGCGCCCATCAAAAAAATTGTCGAATGCAATCGCGTGGTTGGATGGGCCATCCAGGCGCCCATTTCTCCGGGGCCTCAAAACTTAAGGCTGAGAGGAGCTGCACAGCTCACAGGCGACCCCACTCGAGGGGCCCCCAGGCCTTAACTCGCTCCAATACCTCTATAATAGTGGGATGTAGCAGTCGGACCTGCGACATGCGTGATCGGGCCCGACCCGGATGTTGCTGTCTAGCTTTGGGCGAAGGTTGGGCTAGTCCAGAGGTCAATCTGGAAGGGATCCCCCGTGCCCCAGACTGCACCGTCGCGCCCATCAA
>JAUMHH010228073.1:7992-26550 GCA_032359455.1 Chlamys rubida
GCGAATCAACACCAAAGTACCAAAAACATATTAGCGAATCAACACCAAAGTACCAAAAACATATTAGCGAATCAACACCAAAGTACCAAAAACATATTAGCGAATCAACATCGAAATATCGAAAATTATATCATAGAATCATCATCGAATTACTATAAACATATTACCGAATCAACACAAAAATACAATACATATAGCTATATAAAATAAAATAATAAATCTTCCTTCTAGGGGTTATTAAGGCGGATTTATATGTAACATCACCATAAACTCAATCGAATATACACCGAAATAGTAATAATAGATAATTTTAATGATTTAACATCGAAATATAAAAAAACAGATTCAACAATGAAACACCAAAAAATTAATGAGGTATATATATATATGCTACACATCAATCCACCTGAAGAAGCCCTAGAAGGCAGAAAGGCTCATCAAGTATATATATATCCGAAATATGGAATATTCAGTGAAGGGCGACTTGACTTACTGCTGGAGTTATAGGCGGCTTGTGAGTCCGTTTCTTTAGACCATCCCAGTTAAATCCCTCGAACCATTTGTGTTTTTGTATCTCTCGCACTCCGCCCCGCCCGAACCCTAAACGTTCTGACGGAGTCTCCCTGCAAACATACATATCTCATTAAGTATAACTCATTAATTGCAAATTTCTATTTCAAGAATACAGAGACATCATTATATGTAAACAAACACACTTCTGTTAACAATAGAGGCACTTGGTATAATTAGTTCGAGGTCATTCGATGGTTTATTTTATACTTAAATCGGTATTTATACTGGTAATACTTTCAATAGTTTTTCATATCCAGTTTAATACACTTCATTTTCAATAATGGTTGATCTTGAACGAGATGTTAAATAATTATCATATACAACACTATACCTGCATAGTTTCTTGATTAGGTTTTGGGCGTTCTTTGTGATCTTGCGTGGGAAGTCTATCGCATCGATACCCTTCAGAATGATGTTGTATGTTTTCATAGGATCCTGGCCGGAAAACGGCGGACTGCAAGAAAATAACATTGTTAACATACTCGCTTAAAGTAGAAAAAACATGTTTCTGTCATTCTTGTCATATTTTTAAATAACCGGCAACGCAATCCTAACATACGTGTTATGCAACGTCAAGTTATCTTTTTATCCAATCGTTTTGTCTTCATCTATCTTTCCTTTCCTCCTCTGTCTTCCTATACATTGTTTTTGTCCATTATACTCCTGTGTGACCTTACTATCGTACCATCTTTTAGACGAATGTCTCACTTAATTTTATTGATGGTATTGCTGCCCAACAGATCAAAATACGGGGTCTTACCTTCCCGTCAGTAGCTCAAACATGAGTATTCCCAGTGACCAGTAGTCTGCCGAAATATCGTGACCTTTGTTGAGAATAATTTCCGGCGCCACATACTCTGGGGTGCCACAGAAGGTCCAAGTCTTCCTCCCTAGTCCGACCTTTTTGGCGAACCCAAAGTCCACCTGTTCAAAAAAGATGTATTTTATTGGCCAAGGAACCAAACAAAAGCCATGGTAATCATGCAATCACTAAGGTACATCTGTCTAGCAAAATTAGACTTGACGGCGTGGGGAGACTTCACGGGAAGTTCTGGCTGTATGTCATCATTGCCTGTCAGATGCTTTCAAATGGTATTATATAGGTGCAATTGCATATGTGTGTCTTACAATTATCCGTAACACTTTCCCTACCAAGTCAGTGGAGGGTTGTTGAGAATGTGTACCAGTTCCTACTGTGCATGTCAATGACCTGGCAGTTTGTACAGGGCAATGGTAACGTTATGGCTTGATGACTAGACTTGATTACTTGTATACACGCTGCAGTAGCTATGTACACCTAACCTTGACATTGTTTGACCTTGACATTGTTTAGAGTGTTGTACATTATAATGTTTACATTTCTCGTGTGAATGTACCTAACTACCCATACTGCGTTTTCTATATATACCAACGTACACAGTGTACTTCTAGCAGTTATTGTGACTTACACTATTTTGACATGTAACCAAGAATGTTTTATGCAAGGAATGTGTCAGACAAAGCAAATATCATGTAATACGAGGCGTGTAAGTTGGACAATATTTAGAGTTGGCGAGTCGATGGTTAGATAGCCTATAAGGTAGAATCTTGCGTCGTACATTCAGACACAGTAAACAACACGACCCAATGACTTCGGCTACTTAAGTAATTAGCCGATACAAGTAGACTAGATAACGATGCATCATCTCGTTAATCGTCAGTGACTATACACCTTTATGTAGGGAAGTACCTATGTTCTCAGTGGATAATGAATATGAGGTGGGGGAGGGCGATCTCTATATGATAACGTCTGAAGTACCTATTTGCCAGTACAACGCCGTATCCCTTCTGACAAGTGTTTAGACACTAAATCCTCATCCAAATGGACACACTAAGCATATAGAAAATCCTCCAAAAGAACCTTATTTTGTCTTGTTTATATCTCCGTTTTACAAAAGGTTTATGGAGATTTAATGTATAAAAATAGGTTTCAGCGAATAAGTTTAAAATAATTTTTCGAAAACCCAAGAGTCTCTCACATTATAACAATACAATAATACCTGACCTACAGATTTTACAATTACATTTCAATCTATACTGTATTAGAAGATTTCTCCAGTGTACAAAGATTTATATAATTTTCGCCCAATCTATTTAAGATTTAAGTGTTTCGACGCATCTTGAATAACAAAATTAGTTACGTTAACTTCCTTCCAAACTCGAGTTATAGATGTTATTAAGTTACACAGGAAAAACTGAAAAGCATCCATACATTCACATTCTGTGAATTACAAGCTTTATATATTAACATGTCACATATAGGGTTTTGTGAAGAAAAAATGTCAAAATGAAATAAATAAAAGAAGCTTAAGGTAATAACATATCGATAACTTATTTCATATTAATGAATGATTAAGGTAAATTACTGAAAATCCCAATTAAACGTATTTTAACTACCTTTTTAATGACACTGTATGATGTGTTTGGATGTATCAATGATTTAGCAACCAAAAGCCATGTGTTGGTAGTATATTGGGCTCTTCTGTACCCTAAACACAGAGTCCAATCTATTCTAATATGTTTGTAAAGTTTGACCTAAGATAATGACCGTACCTATTGGTCAGTAGGGACTCGTTCACAGTACAATACTGACCAGTTTGACGTATCCCTGAGTGTCGATAAGGAGGTTTTCTGGTTTGAGATCCCTGTAGACGACGCCCTTGTTATGTAGGTAAGCGAACGCCTCCACCACACAGCCCGTGTAAAACCGTGTCGTACTGTCGTCAAACGAACCCCTGGCACAGAACACATTGCGGGTTACAACACGTGTTTATACGTTTTTAATATCATTATTGTTTTAATCCCCATTTAGATGTAGCAATCGTTTATTCGGAAAGTGACGTATTTTTATGTTTGCTGTCGTGATTTTGACCGACTTAGACAACATATTTCAAAGTGAAAACCCCGTGTGATCGTTTTGTCCCATTTGCCATATTGTATGAAAACAACCCACTTGCTTTTTACAATTCCCATCAAACAGCATTATTCTCGTCCGCTTTTTACAAAAATACTTTGATTTTGATAAAAAGTCATTATGGCACTTTTTAGTCGAAGTTGAAATAAAACGGAAATGTTGTGCACGCTATTGAAGGCTTTGACGTATTTTCGAAAGATGTGACTCGTTTTCCTCGTGATTTGGTTGTTACTCACTTGTCTCGGAGAACCGTCCAGAGCTCTCCACCCAAACAGACCTCTAGTAACATGTACAGGTATTTTCTGTCCTTGAACGTCCGATACAATCTGTAGGACAGAACAACAATTCTATATATAGCACACGCTTTATTGTTATCATGACGACATAGAAGATCAAGGGGAGATAATGTGTGATACAGAAAAGGCAAAGTATGATTAAACTCGAAAACGTGTCAGACAACGAGGTTTTGTGATAAGAATTGTATTCAATGTTTATGTTATTAATAGAGTCCATCATAAGGGCCCACGTGCTGCGTGCACGAGATGTGATGTGATACGACGGAGGGCGTGTTAACACGGCTTAGCGATGTATACAAGGCCATTGCTGCACTCAATATAAGAAACTTAATAACTTTTTGGCAGGGCTATTGTAACGACGCATTAAAATTTCGGTAATAAAACCCAACAGCTAGATAAACAAACAGCACGTGTTGAGCAGCCCGCTAGGGGGAGTCTGGTCACGCTCATGTACTTATCAAGGCCAATGGGAGAGGTAGAGAGTGGGGTGTGAATAGAAGTGCCTTCTACTGCAGGTATAACTCAAGGCAAAAACGGCCGTGTATGATTAAATGGTACCGATGATAGATTAGGTAATCACACTGACCTCACAATGAAGTCGGATCTCGATTCGGACATGATCTTCTTCTCGTTCATGATATGTTCTTGCTGTCTCGTCTCCACGATGTGGTGCTTTTTTAGGATCTTCAGGGCGAATGTCTTTGTGTTATCATTGTTTACCTGGACCTAAAATGATATAGTTTCAATAATGACATAAAAACAGTAAACAACATAATAAATACAGTGTAGGCGCATTTATCTCTAGTACGCTAGATATTAGGGTCTTTTATCAATTACGAATAGTCCCTGGAGTGAGGTATAATGGATGGAAGTATGCAGGTCAAGGTTTTATCTTTATCCTGTGTGCTTGTACAGGTGGCGAAATGCACGTTTTACTGCATACGATTGCAGAGCCGTAAAACGAACGTATAGGGGCTCAGGTCATTTACATAGCTATTGTATAATGTGCTGAGCGGTATTGGGGTTACGTGTTTGTGGTGTCTGTGGGGAGGGTGTCCCGCGTGTGTTTGTGTTTACATAGGAGTCGCTACCGCAATCACACAGTCATTCAGTTACATAACAGACACTTGGTAAATCAAATTATCATCAACACGCAATCACTACCTCAGTATCTTTCAGGGTCGACAATGGAAATACACATCAAAATCCTATTGTCTACGGCGGAACGACGAAATGGCGTCTTGTCAAACGCTCGGCTTCCCTTCACTACACATCAAGGCACCAAGGTGATACATTTCTTAGAAAGGTGGAAAGTTGACGACGCTACTGAGGATATTCCGGTTACAGTAATGATCGGGGTTGCCAATATTTAAGCTTTAGTGAATGACGGACGACCCTAAATTTACTTTGCGTATACTTTTTTGAGGGGCGGTGATACGTTTAGGGACATACTCGATAACCTACGCTGTTGAACCGATGATTTTTTCCCCACATTTTCGTTAAGTCAGATCACATGACTTATTGTTCAAAACACGTGGTCTTATAGAATACAGTTGTCCACACATTAACATAGAAGACTTCTAGATGCTCACACTATCCTTGGCGATCACACACGATGGAAAAGTACCAAGACATTTGGTTCAAGTGCACTGACAATGGCGTTAGGGTTTAACCGAACCATGATGTAATTCTTGGCAGTTGCCATTTCGGTTTGCAATTACCTAACGTAATCTTTCCAAACAATGCTAGTAGCCAAGGTAGAATCTTTGGAATGAAAATGAGTCTCAATTATGAGAAAAACACCCAGATCACGGTCACAGCTTGGGAGGGCGTCTCATCAACAGAAACAATTAATTCCCTCCGAAAAAAAGGGGGACAAACATGTTACAATTCCTAATGCAATGTTCGGAAAAAAGTGACAGTATAAATCAACACTAGGTCAATGTTACGGATACCAATATGCACACTTCTATTAAGTTTGAGGCCATAAATAATAAACTGTCCGTTTGCTGTGGTTTTATGTGCTTGTGTGGTGGTTTTCCCGCAGTGGTGATAACTCTCATTGCGCGTGCATGCGTTGTCTATCTGATAGCCAGCGAACCACAAACAGGAACGCAGCACGTGCAGATCTATCGAAAATTGATGAATGTGTATTATATCCTATTGCAAGATGTACCAAGCTTGCTGAAATGCCAGCGACCCGTCTACATATATACTCTTGTCAGCTGTGGGGCCAGCATCTGTTCATATCTATCTGAGTATGAAGATCGTCTTTTTATAGAACGATGATAAATTATATCATTTTTCTATAATTTCGTTTCAGAGATGAGCTTGCCAAGTTCTAAGATAATCTATGGCTACATCATCAACACCATCGCCGCCGCCGTCTCCTCCTCCCCCTCTCCTTACTAAAAACTCTTTTAGATATTTATTACGTATACAGTGTTATTTTTCCGTCGGAGTTGATAAGTAACTCTCTCCTATCAAATAACTTTTATCTTTAGAACATCAGACATGTCAATAAAACTGCCTAGTTCGAAAGCCCCATAAACTTAACAAAGTGTAAACAAATGTATACGGTACATGAAAGTCTCAAGACATATTAGTAAAAAAGGACAAACACAAGCTTGTACATGGCACTTACCAGTTCCACGCGGCCGAAGCCCCCGACTCCAAGCGTGGCAACGATACTGATGTCGCTGAGCTTGAGTTTGACAAACTCTGGGTCGAACCTAAACAAAAACAAGGTCATATCTACATATAACATACCTTTCATACTGTATCAGTGCAATATGTCAATTTGTTCATTATTGGTAAAAACTGAAATCGTCAATGTTGTCGCAATGTTATATTTGGGTTGAGGATAACTGTAGTCTGTATCGTTGGATAGGTACGTTTTTCTATTTTATTTGACAACCAGGTTTTGTCTATGTTATATTACTCTTCAGGTATCACACAAGTACTGTAAGGATTTACGTAGTACCAAATGCACAGGACATTATACCGTAAACCCATTAACTAATGGATAGTACCAAATACATGTTAACGAATTCATTGCAGCAGATTCAATGTACCTTATACAAATAACAACGCGACATTTCTTCTATTTATATAAAATGGTGCCATATTTTGATTGGACACAGATACAATGCCTGACCTGGTGAGTGCACTATGCCTTCATCTCTGGCCACTATTTTGGTACAGCACTGTTGGTATTGTTAGTCTGAATGTGTTCATAAAACTGTTGGACTATGAATTTTGAGGCCTACTCCTGACAACGTTTTTCTGCCAAACCGTAACATTGTCGCTTATGGGCGGACGACAACAACCTAAGTCAATATTTGTCTTTACACACAGAGCCACAATCGCTTCAAACTCAAACGCAAAGGAGACCATGGAATGTAGTTGTTTGACAATTGCAAGTCACTCTTACAGCGCATTACCGCATAGTAGGATTATATAGTTTACGTGAATATAAGGATGATGCTACTCTTGAGGACGTTAGTAAAGACAGATTAAAATTCTAAAATGAATGTAACGTCTACTTCACTAAATTGTGCTGTGTTTATTCAATGGTATACTTACACGGCTTTTTCATCCTCATCTTCGTACACTCGCTTGAGCTCGTCTAGATCACTGATTAGCTGTGAGTACGACCTACAAAGGCAATGATAGACAGGTAACAATTTGGCTTTGATCCGAAGTGTTAGAGACAGGTAACATAAGTCTCTATGTCGTTTTTGTAAACAACTGGTAACCATCTGCTTAGATTGATACAGCCTTTGAGTTCGGCCTTTGGGCAGGGAATCAACATCTGTCAAACTGAGTAGACCACAGGGATGCATGCAGAACTAAACCGATCAAGGTGGTGCTATTATTTACATGTACAGTGTTAATCATTAGCACATAATGCCTTTTTAGCGTTCTTCAACTTTCCATATGACAGAAGTAAAATCTATCGTACTTCCTCTTGGCATTTCTACAATCAGGTATGGCATTTAGTTGACGTAGGCCCTCAGTGATTGTAGTTTGTTCGGGACCTCACTGACTGTCTTGTAGTTTGTTCGGGACTTGTTTGATCAGGCCTGAATTATTCATTGTTCGTTAGTTTGGTTAGGACGTCATTGTTCGTTAGTTTGTGCACGATGTCATTGTTCGTTAGTTTGTTTAGGAAGTCACTGTTCGTTAGTTTGTTCACGACGTCATTGTTCGTTAGTTTGTTCACGACGTCATTGTTCGTTAGTTTGTTCACGACGTCACTGCTCGTTAGTTTGTTCAGGACGTCATTGTTTGTTAGTTTGTTCACGACGTCATTGTTCGTTAGTTTGTTCGGGTCTTCGGTGTTTGTTAGTTAGTTCAGGTCTTCGGTGGTTGTTTTGTTTGTTCGGGTCTTCGGTGGTTGTTAGTTGGTGTTCAGGTCTTTATTGGTTGTTAGTTTGTTCTGGTCTTCGGTAGTTTTTAGTTTGGTAATGTCTAAAGTGGTTGTTAGTTTGCTCTGGTCTTAAGTGGTTGTTAGTTTATTCTGGTCTTCGCTGCTTGTCTGCTAGTTTGTTTGACGCTTTACGTCATCGCAACATCAGCTGATATTGACCACTTACTGACCACTGTATGATACCAAAACTATACATCACAAATCATGGAAATGGAAGTATAAAATCTCGTCGACTATTATGACAACATATTTGCCATGTTTAAAACTACAGAGAGAAAAAAATGAGACGTTGTAGAAAGATGTCCGAAAGAAACAGGTCAATCTTGGTCTCCTTGGTGTTCAGAAAGAAAAGAGATCTAAGAAAAAACGCCTATTCCCAAAGGGTTTTCAAACGAGTCTCTCATTCACTCAGAAGGATACAGGCCATTACCGAAGGATTTGGCTTGCACGAACTTTGTCAACATATAGGAATAATGCTTAGCTTGCTATCATGTACGATAAACATGCCGATTTCCCATGAATCTTTCCACGTGTATTAACCAGTTGGTCCTCCTGCTAATTAATTGTGATAAGAATATCATATTGTCGTCAAGCCAAGTCGGACTAGAAATACTAATGCATTTAGAGCGGAGAGAGATATGCCTCTCTGTAGACATGGGAATCACCGGAATGGTGCCATTTATACACGCCACGTGTCACAAGGCCAAGCGCAGTATCTAGATATTTTATTCATGGATTCTATCTTTGTAGCGTGTAACCATGAATCTTGACCACGTATGAAAAACCAATGCCAACGCATCTGTCCATTACCATCGTTAATTGAAATATTTCGTCTCCTCGTTTTGTTCTCTTCTTTCAGCCAGTTTTAAAACTAATTGCTGCCCGAGACTGTATTGAAAGTGACTTATGCTAGTATTGTGTAGCCGTCAGTCGACCTTATCTGTAGGAAGAGGTATATCATTAGCGCGCTAGCTGAACTTTACGGCAGTTTGGACAATCTTAGTGCCATAATGTATATAAAGTAATACAGAAAACAAAATAACACAGCGTCAATGCATAAGGACAAAACCGGAAATCAGATTCCATATGAAAGGTCAACCACAGGAAATGAGGAGACATTGGAATGAGAGGAAAATAGCATGCCCTTTACTAAATAAATATGTATTTTTTAAAAACGTAGCTAAATCATGTGTTCCAGAGGTTTTAGTGTGTCCTTCTACACGTGTGGCACCCATCATGACGTTACCTATCTGATAATGAAAAACATGTAGGTCACCTACGATCTTTAGTATTCATAACCATTCTTGACACTGAAGTATGATAACTTGATTTATGTCACTAGGGTATAAGATCCTGGCTAAGTGCTTAATTAGTCAGCAGGACAGTCTAGAGAGGAAATCCTGATATGTAGAACTGGCTCTTCAGTAGAGAATGAACTGTAACATGCAATCTCCATAGCCAGGGCAGACTGTAGGATGTGGTACCTTACTTATAGGCGTGGTCGTTCAGACTGGTACCACTTCGTTACCAGACTACCTGTCTACAGACAAATACAGGCCCATTTTGATACGCCCCACCACACAACAACATGTATGCCTATCGTTGTTTCCAGATTGGAACCATTAGTCAAGCTTGACTTTTGAATTGAAGGTATTGTCTGTGCTCATTAAGATCCCATATTTCAAAGCCGTACCTGTCAACAGCCAATTATAACACATAGATAGGTATTAGGGCCAGGAGATAGTATCAACAGGTTTCCAGGTCTGTTAACGAGCCCCACACTCACGTAAGGAGCTTACGTCTCAGTGTGATGCAATACAGAGCGTACCTGTACGTTAACTTTTGTTCCGGTTGTGAAATGCAGATTTTCGTACTTAAAGAAAAAACACGTGATTTGTTAAGAAACATTCTCATCTCTACAGCCTCGTTTAGGGTAAGCAACCCTCGAGGTGATCCCATACGCTGTTGATGAAAACGTTCTATCTGCCGGTTCACCAGCACCGACAGAAACGTGAAAGGTCAAGAACACTTTTGGATTGAGCTTAACAGCTACGTTGTGTAACATTTCAAAACATTCGAAAGCCGCCAAGCTTGGTGCAATAAATTAAATAAATAGCACAACAAAACTCAGCATATCATGTCAGAATATAAGACATTGGCGCTACAACGGTTTCTGTGTACCTGACAGTAGTGATGAACCAGTGTTGACGGCCCCTGTCATATCTGTCAGTCATGGGAGGGACTATACACGTCGACGTTTTCCAGATATACGAGTTTAAAAGGATGTCAAAAAACCTATCTATATTATCTTGACCTTGATGAGGCAGATACTCATCACTCGACTGTTTATGAAGATTGGGCGAGGTGAAGCCCTGTGTAAATCAGCCGCTATTTTCCATTGCCCTTGTCTTACAAGGCGGCCCTTTCCCGGCCAGCAGCTTGGGGTGGTGTAAAGTGGTAACCTTTATGGTACCAGGTTATCTCTGGTAGGAGTTGCTTGCATCTGCCAAATATTACAATAAGCATATATTCGCGCATATCAAAAAGCTACCACATGGTATTTAGTTTGAGAGAGCGGATATATGAAAATATTCATAAACGCCTGGTACGTTTTGTTATCAAGGTCTTTTTGCATAGGCGAGCGAGATTCTGGTACACATATTAATGTAGATGACCGCCGTTGACCATATGTTTGGGGGAAGAATGACGTCAAAACAAGTGCCTTACTTTACGCACGCAGTCTGTATTTGTTCCCAAAACACCCAGACACAGATATGACGCCAAATATCCTAAGTCATCATCGTAAAGCAAAGTTAACAGGAACAGAATGCGTGGAAGTTTTGTACTCATTCGATGGAGAAGGGCAATGGTCAGCTGTTTGTAGTGACGTATGCTACTAGCGTGATGCAAAGTTGTACAATGAACATGTAAGCTATACTTAACCATACTTACTCTCTATCAATGACCAGACAGTCCACTCCGGCCGGGTCAGCGGCCACGATACTGGCCGTCCGAACATCTTCCCTGTAATATTATCATAAAATATTTATCAAGATGAGCAAAAAGGAAATATTCTATTAAATGTCGATTAAGTTAACTAATAAATTCAATGCAAGCAAACTGTCATCAGCAACAGGTAATTTGTCGTCATGCAAGTTCGTCCCTTGGTTCAAAAAGTCCCGAGATTCAGGTCACTTCGTTCTATAGAGCGCCCTCATCCCGAGATAAACATAGAGATAACGAGATATCAAATGAGCTGTGGACTACTTAGAGCTTAATTGTACTTTACGCGGTAAAATGCACCGTTCTTGCAGCGAACGTGTATTTGTAAGTGTGTCTGTGGTTTTGTCTGGTTTGTGCCCCGGATTATCGACCATCTCGACATTAATGTCATGGCCACCTGAAGATAATAACATGTCTGGGCGTTACAGATCGGATGCGGCGCTTCCTGCTGGTTCCTGCGGGTTTATGTTTACCTTATATCTACGGTAAACTGGACGTCAATGTCCCATGGCCGTCGGGGCAGCTTTCGAAAGGATTACAGCCGAAGTGGGATTACTGGGAATGGGTGGCGCAAACTGATAAATGTTGAAGGAAGGAGGGGGATCACTGATTGTAGGGAGGGATTACTGCTGTTAGAGTAGGGAGGGAGATTATTACCGGAGAGAGAAGAGAAATAAAAGTCCGGTGAGAGGAATAATATTTGATGCAAGTTCGACTGGAGAAACTATCAGAAGAGATTACAGCCCCGGGGCATCGTCCTGATGCGGTCAGAGGCCCCGGGTCACGCATGGGTGGGGACTTACATCAAACATCAAACGCATATGAAATCTAGGACGTTTCAAATACCTTACAATGATGGATGGGACTCTATATTTATAAACTAAAACACTTTTTAATACATGAAATGAGAAGCAAGGCGTAAACAAAACTTCTAGGAATCCTACAACACTACTCGACAGAAAATAAGATTTGGCACGATATTGAAAGTAACAGTCTTAAACCAATCACGGAGTAAACTGATTTTGCAGTTAAAGTTACTTATTGATACCATTAAAATTCGCCATCGCCCTATTACTCATAGCATTATGTGAGGGCCTCTCCTCACAAGTTCGGTTTTGGATAGGGTGGAGCAGATACTTATGTATTCGTCTCTGGGTGGAGGTACTGTGTATAGGGAATGTTGTGTTCACATCGAACAATACATGCCTTTTATTGTTTCCTATCAGCAGTTTTAAAAGGAGGAAATTAAATTCTGCAAGCATCAAATTGGTGGGTAATCGGTACCGTGCGTGGCCTTGATATAAAGTACTTTATCTATTCCTGTCCGCTATCGGGATCAGGTAGTCACACTTCCGCCAACACCACGGCAACACGTGCTGGTGTTTTAAGGCTCCATCATAAACACAAATATTATTCTAATTTTAATAAGACATTCATGAACCAGATGGGAACGAGCTTCTCTGCTCACGTGCAAATAAGTCACATGCATCTCATACAGCGTGAATATGTAAACACATACAGCGATGAATGGGCCGTATGTGTATACACGTGCAGTGTCACTGGTCAATATAACACGAACAGAGGTCAGCAATTAATAACTTAATACGTGCATAGCCATAGGTCAATGGTTTATCTGTTAACACCTGCAGGGGTCAAAAGACAATCTGTAAACACGTGCAGTGATCACTGGTCAATCTATAAACACGTGCAGAGGGCAATGATCAATTTGTAAATACGCACAGTGGGCAATGGTCAATCTGCTAAAAGAGTAATTAACGTTTTCTTCAGATTTGTTTGCCAGCTTCTCTATCCGAATTGATGTTTAATATATTTGTATCTTGCAAAGCAATACGAGAGACAATGGGCGCTGAATCCGTGCGATTGTTACTCAATGACGACCATTAAAGAGAAGTGAGACCGTTAACGGCGTCCATTTTACAAACATCGAACGGACTACCTTTGAACACCGGCGCCATCAACTTGTAAATGTTCGGTTCGCAGACATATGTATATTTAAATGGCCAGTACATAGCGATGAACTACCGCCGAGGTTGGCACTCGACCCTTCCCTGACACGCCGACTTAATGCGTGTCATATTGAGACCGTTTATACATCTTTACATCAGTATTTCATTCGCCAAAAACGCACGCGATTGCCTTCCAAAGCTCACAATATAACGAACATTTTTAAACAAGCGCTATTTTTAGTGTATTGAAGAGGTGGTGAGTCATTGGAGGATTAGAGTTGCGATAACTTTCAGCAGTCTCGTACCGCTCCGTGTAAATTTAGTTTGGCATCTCACCTATACTTAGAGGAACCTCGGTGGCCGAACCGACAAACTGACCGAGGCTGGCACCTCTTTATTTATTCATAAAGTCTTTATTTGAAGGATGCTTACTAAATATACACGGCAGATTAATCGCTCTGAACTTTGGGCAATAATCTATTGTGAAGATCAGCCATGTGTGCCTTGGTCTATTTTAGTTCATAGTTTCGTGAATCATACCCTAACACCCCAATAAGCCAAGTTAATGGAACGTACCGTGAATTCTAAGCGAGGGATTTACTCGCCAGAGCTCCAAAATTCCACGGACCCACCAACCCTGTTATATAATACCACTTCGACCAAGTTAGCAAACATATAGTACGCTCATATTTGACAGCATAATCCTATAGGGATATAACAAAGGAAAGCCATATAGCTTGGAAGTTTGTTAAACCGGAATCAGTTTGTAACTTAATACCTGGCCCAGTACCATACAAATGTAATGAAACGATCTAACGGCAATAGGATTGAATTTGTAGCCGACATATTTGAACGTAATGCCATGACGTAGTTCTCCCTATCCGGGCACCTTTACGTCCGGGTGCCGCCCCTTCCGGTACGGAGATGGTTAATTTCTCTTTAATAGTAAACACAAGTAACTCCGATACACAACACTGTTAAAACGATTTTATCCTTTTCTAAAGTATGAATCTTATGTATACCGGCATTTACAGAAAGCATAAAATGTGACGACTGTGACGCCCTCGTGCAAGAAAGATATTTTTGGCATGGTAATACTTTGTAGTTTTGGCGTTGTGCACGTACATGATACGTAGCATACGTGTCTAATTCTGTTTCACGCCGGAGTCTTAAAACGATATCTGATGATTGGTTTTCATTTACAAATTACAAAGTAATTTATTATAAAGCGTAGCTGTCGACATAACAGGATTGTATTATTATATGTAATTGCTATTTCACGATTATATAATATAAAAGGCTCATTTCGCCAAAGACATCCATACAGGAAGCATGTCAACTCGATTACGGAGAGGGTGGATCTGACCTAGGGTCAAGCGTCTATATGCGAGACATATTTCCGTTATCAAATGTTCATATCTTCTCTTTGATGTTGCGTTACACCAGGTTTTCATGAACGTTGTACAATGGCGCCACTGGTTTTCTGCCAGATTACGAGGGACAATTATTTCCAACAAGAACACCGTAGAACAGACTGTCTATTATACAGTAAAAGTGCATTTCATTTTTAACTTCCACGTCCTTACTATCAATTTGATTAAACTAAGTAGAATTATTTTAGGATTGGGTTCAGTAAAATACTGTCTTCGATCTGAAGAGGGTGTACTTTTCCAGTCCATTGGCGACTGCCATCAAAGTTGCTGTTCCCTCTACTGTGACTTAACCAAGATTAGCGAGCCGGTAGCCTAGTAAGAAAGGCGTGTCCTATCTCCGTTCGCCTCTAAGTCGAAACTGTTCGCCAAATGTTTGGCTACACTGCATTGTCTTGCTATCGTCATTAATTAACTAGAGAACAATAAATTCTGTCAGAACAGTTCGTCATCTCCGTGTACTGAATACCCTGTGTCTGCTCAGAAATAATCGACATGGTGTTTACGGGTAAATGAACTACATTAGGCAAAGTTCTCCAACAGTAGAAGGGAACCTAGTTTCACCGCCTATGTTGGCCTATATTCGGCAGATACAGTGTATGCGTGGGACTGCCAAAAACCTTGATAAGTCTTGACTCTTGAAGTGGCTAACTTAATCTGTTTCACCTGAACCATCTCACAAATGAAAGGAACTTCCGAAGACCTTATCCACTGTTTTTTTAATCTTAATTTTTAATTTTTGATATTTTTTATTCTACTTAATGACATCATCTCATAGCTTCTTAGATGAGGCTTGTAACATACTCTAATCATAATAATTGACCATGAAAATAATAAATCATAATATCGGGAAAAAAATGTGCTGCTTACTCTTGTGATAACTATTATGTTACTGGTATGTTCCAAATACACGGTATTGAATTGTACTCTCATTTCCTGGTAACTATAGAAAGTTTAACGCCTCTATATCTATGGTCTTGCTCTTTTTATTATTGACAATGCAAACCTTCTGGCACCATATTCACATAAGATTCGTACATTTGAGAATGTAATTGTATACTTACGCTAAATTCATGCACAAATGCATTTAACGACACAACCACGGAACACGATAAGTACAGACTTAAAATTCGTTGTTTCCTGCGCCATTTTAATATTTATCACGTCAGGTGGAACAAAGCATTGATATACTGTATTTACACCGGTAGTGCACCTATCCTCATATTGATGAGCACGCTATCCCCTTATTGACAATTAACTTCTGTCATGCATGCTATCTCCTTATTGACATGTTACCCCTGTACTCGCCCATGAAGTGCACGTTACCCCATTATTGACAATTGACCCGTGCAGTGCATGCTATCTCCGTATTAACATATGATCCCTGTATTCGCCCATGAAGTGCACGTTACCCCATTATTGACAATTGACCGTGCAGTGCCTGCTATCCCCATTCCGACACTTGACCCCTATACTCACCCCTGAAGTGCACGCTCCCCGAAGAACTCGCCCCTCTGGAGGAACCGAATCACCTGATCATCTCCTGCCTTTGATGTCTTCTTTGTGACCTTCACCTAACGACACAGACAGCAAAATTAACAACAAGCATTGATATATCTCCACAATATCGAACTCGGATACTTATATAACAATGGTAGATAATAAGTGCTTAGACATTTATTTGCAACTGTAACAGTGTAACATAAAATATTCGCCGTGCCATATGTAAACTAGGAAGCAATATAATTTCAATCTTAACTAGCATATTTTAAATAATAATTGTTAAGATTATAATGTATTGCTACAACAGTTTAATAAAATTTACATTCTTTCCCCAAATATTTATGTAGTTTCTATTTGAGGTAATGTGAGCACTTGAAAGGTACAAAACGATAATTGCCATGACGACTGAATACTGACCTTGCCCTTGGCGATGATATAAAATGTGTCGCCGCGCGCCCCCTGTCGTATAATATAGTCGCCATTGTTGTAGTGAGCCTGAAATAGGAACAAATACATTGGTCAAGGTCAATATGTATTATGACTAGTACCTATCTGATGAAATGGACTTCAGCATTTCAAAACAAAGTTCCAAGACTAGGGTTTTCATGAATTACACTGAATTACGTGGGACGTTGAAAATAGTTGTGTTCATTTCGCATCAAATGAACACAGGGGAAACGAGCGTAACGTTGTTTTATTTGCGTATGGTCTAGAATTACAAAGAGTCCGATCATGTCAGTCTATAACAGCATTCACAGGTACATCATGTCAGTCTGTAACAGCATTCACAGGTACATCAAGTGTTTGTTGTGTAAGTTTTGTAAGCACGGAGGTGCCATATCTAAACAATCTACGCACGCTTTGAACGTTCGTGTTCCGTGGTATTGTAATAAACGGATTTACTTCTACTTTGATGTGACATTGTAGGAGAAATGCACCAGCTGCTGCAACAGCTGTGTTAACGTGAATCTTCATATCGAGGCTGGTCCATACGCTACTTATGGTTATCATTTCATAACGATTAACAAGGTATCGAACCGATCATTATCGAAGAACTTTATAGTTACGACTTACTAAATTGACAGTTGTTAAGGTATATTCGTAATCATTGTAAAGTAAGTGAAATATCCTGTTTGTGATGCAGACCATAAAATTACCGTGCCTGTTATAGTCCTGGTGTTAAATGCACATGCATGTGTATATTTATAGCTAGACATAATTAAGGTGAGAGAGGCACGTCCGTTCGTATTTTGGTTCTTAATTACCGCGATACAACTGTCTTTGATTATAAGGCGGGATGTTATCGGGGTCAGTGGGTTAACTAGCCACACTATCGGTAGCGTGTAACCATGTCGGCTCATCATCAATCAGGATTCAAACCAGGGCCTCGCCGATATCAGGAGCCATCGACATGTATCAGCAGCTATCAACATAACCGAATCTACTGAAAATTACCTCCAACATACACCTACATTGCAAAGAGGGTGTGGCTGCTCAAACCGAGACTGGGGCATTCAAACTTTCAGTAAAAGGTTCTAAAGCTACTGTATTAAAAGTAATTGAGAAGACCGTATCTGTGTTATACATTACCAGTGCACGGTAATTACATTTATTCTGTGGTAATACATTGTTGTGTTATATACACAAATGAGGTGTGTCTGTAATACATTGTTGTGTTATATACAGTGTCTGTAATACATTGTTGTGTTATATACAGTGATGAAGTGTGTCTGTAATACATTGTTGTGTTATATACAGTGTCTGTAATACATTGTTGTGATATATACAATGTTGAAGTGTGTCTGTAATACATTGTTGTGTTATATACAGTGGTGAAGTGTGTCTGTAATACATTGTTGTGTTATATACAATGTTGAAGTGTGTCTGTAATACATTGTTGTGTTGTCATTTTTACAATATGAGTAAAGATGAAAAGTTAGTTGTAATTCTAAGCAACCCTTACTTGGCGAGGTCCTGTGCCAAAACCTGTTTTAATATTCTTAATCGACGTCGCAACTTGATCTATAATTAAGTAGTAATGTGTCTTTTAATGTCAATTATTTTAATATTTTCATATTGGCAAAGCTTTATTGATTATGTGTAGGTGGGCTCTATACAAAGTGTCCTCTATGCTTATATTGGTAAACGCCTATTTGACCACGTGTGTATGGACTCTATGTATCACACACGGTATTTATCCAGTTATTTATCTACATCTGGGGATATTTGTTTGACCCTGGGATGGGGGATTGGCGACTTGTCGGTAGGGATTGGCCCAACCACTCTCAATTCAATTTCAATTAGTTTATTCTGTAAGCCTTACTACTTATAAGATACAAAACACAATATTAATACATATTAACAGGTTAAACAGAGTAATGATGTACAGGAGAGTGATAAT
>JAUMHH010228074.1:0-11829 GCA_032359455.1 Chlamys rubida
GTGGTATATATCCAAGATGGCGGACATTTGTGAACAGGGGGGTTGCTCGCGATTAAGCCCCCTCCCAACTTTTGGCCAATCTTTTTTCTCAGGAGGGGGGGGGCTTATTGCAGGTAAAATACGGTAATGTGATTGTCAAGTCCACCACATTGAGAACTCCGGTAGTAACAACAAAACCAAAAGACATTTTTATGAGCATAATCAGAAACATCAACCTTCATATTACAAGTGAAATAGCATATTTATTATTTTCCTGTGAGAAGCTGATGGCAACCATAAAATTTGTCCGAATTTAAAATTACACAAATAATCAATTATGGTTTTCAACCAATTTGGAATCACTATAGTGTTAAAGGAGTCAACCCCTGCATTCAAATCAATCATTATTACTTATTCAAGACAAGCATTTCATTGTCCCTCTACTCTGAAGAAACTAAATAATCAAAAATGAACAAAGGGCTACAACTCTGAATATTGTTTTGCACAAAACCTGAATTTAGAATTTTAAGTGTGACTACTGTGAAAGTAAAATCTTCTTTTTTATTCGTATTAAACATATTTAACAGATAAGGCACAATAGCGCCAATGTGCAATATTCCTGCATTTTAGATAGCACTTATCGAATTCCGTGGTAACAGTTACCCATTTGAGTAAAAATTGTATTACTGAAATAAGTGAAATGAAAACACACAAAGTTCGTTTTAACCACAGGGGTTCGTTATAAAAGTCTGAAATACACATATACTATACTGATATAGGTCACAACATAGATAAACATATCAGTATAGCATATATGTGTATTTCAAACATTTGTAACGAACCCCTGTGTTTTAACATTATGAACAACTTGTTTAAAAGAACTTTGTGCTGTTCCCCATTTCAGAAGTAAAATTGTTACTGTAAACGGGTAGCTGTTACTTAAATGCAGGATTATTACCTATATGGGCCGTTGTGCCCACTCTGTACAATTGTCGGGGCAGAGGAGTCCGGGTAGTTCTAGTCCGGGTATTCTACAGTCCACACTTACCTACAGTGCCTGTTATTTTCTACTTTCACTTCCTGCATATCAATGTCATCAAAAACAGACAGCTATAAATCACGAATGATACATTAAGCTTTGCATGTAAATAAATCAAAAGTGATAATATCACGATCATTAGTTGTTGTCATTGTCACAAAACAAATGGTATTCTTTACCTTTTTCTGACAAATCTAAATTTCTCTCCCTCCTCCTTGTGACTGTCTAATTAGAGTGGCTTCCCTTTATTTTGCTTTACCACATTATTAATGTCCAATCACTTTCGCTATGTCAATAAATTAGTGAATTTCATTATTTTTACGCCAATTAATTTATTATTATAATGTAAAAGTGCATTATGAAAGTATTTTGAATAAATATGATTTATCAAAGAAATATATTTTTGAAGTTCTGTAGGAAAAAGGTAAATAACTAGAGCGACATCTACATCCGGATAAATATGGCGACCGAAAACATTTTAGGAACCGGCGAGTTATGGAGAAATGGACCTGCTCCTGGTTCCTTGTATCATTTCCCTGGGAATCAGTCGTCGCAGACTAGTTCACAGATTGGGCCAGCAAAACGTACCATGTAAGATTTGATAAGGCGATTTAAAATCACGGTTTTACTCTCGGTAATCTATAATGTAGACTTCTGCTGAATCACGAAATCAGCCCCCCCCCCTTTCCGCGGGCCGCTTTCCGCTACTCTTTCTTGCTTCATTCATAGACGCTTTTATCCGTGTTCGAACTTAATGGTAGACCAATAGACAATCACAGTAAAAAAAACACTGTATGTCTAAAGACAAAAGTTTCTTTATGGACCAAGTCCAGATGACTAGAAGTTCATTTCCAATGGTGCACATGATTCTGACAATGGTAAAGATAGTACTAGTAGTGCGGGAAAAGTCTTCTGTAAAAGTTACTTATCTTCCTTAATTTGTACACGTTTACTTTATTTCCTGTTGTTGAACACATAGTAATAGTATACAAGTAAAATTATCTGGGTTAAGGTGTGGTCTATCTATATTCACAGGAGCCTGAAGTTCTGTCAATAATTAACAGGTCCAGTACACTCTGCCGACTGAGCTATATAGACCTATATAGCTAGTATTCACCTCTAAATTATAGCTGTGTATTGAGCTATAATTTCTCAGATTTCAATTTTCATTAAATCAAAGCAAAGTCGCATAAAACAATAAGGTTTATGCTATTGTTGACTACAAAAAGTATACATTTACCTAGATGTTTATTTTCATTTTTCATAAGTTTATGTAAAATTTCCGATTTTTTACATCGTTATTTTTTAAAAAGAATACTTATATTTAATGTCTTTAAGTTTTGTTATCAACCTAATGCTAAAATCTTCTTTTAAAAGCGACTTTGTTTCGTTTTCCTTCAAAAAGAAAATCACATCTAGCTCAAATGACCTATTTAAGACAGGTCAATAGAGCTATCATAGGTCTTTACAGCTATATAGCTCAATCGGCAGAGTGTACTGGACCTGATTAATAGTAACAGTAATACAAAAAAAAATACCTATAATATGCTTAAAAAAACAACATAATATAGGTATTTTTTTTGTATTACCGTTATTATTAATTATTGACAGAACTTCGGGCTCCTGTGCTAACTTGCAGTACTTAGCTAGGACTATAAGAAATCTACATCCTAAATTCTAGGCTGTTTTATGTGTTATTTCTAACACGATTAGATTAATATCCAAACCATGTGTGAAGTGTAGATTACGGATTTCGGATTCTAATTCAAAAAGTTGATTATGACTCCACATATATAGGATGAATGTATTAAAACAAACATGCCAGCACTGGTGGTAATTATCTCTGTCACATCAATTTAAGTGTTGACCAAACAGGTAAATTGGTGAAATGAAAGACTTTCACCTAAAAACTCAATTTTCATTCAGTTGTTTGAATTTCATCGTTGCATTTCCCCCTGTCAACATACATCACGTATTAGTAACAAACTATAGCGTTTCTATTCAATATGGCGTCTTATGTGTTACCGAAGATAAGCATCCCGATGATGCAGATTCTGCCCGTGCTTTCGGAAGATGCTTCCGAGTAAGAATGATAACACGCATTGAATGTTGTTTGTGTCGAGAGGGAGTGAGGTACTTTGTGTTTTGGTACAGAAATTGTAAATGTTCCTGTCTGACCATCAGATGGAGAGGATAAAAGGACGCAAGTACCAAGAACTGCAATGGTGACATTCAACAAAGTCAGCGGAAATTTTGTTTTTAGATAGAAATCTTTCATTTCACCGACTCACTTGTTTGGTCGATGCTTCAATCAATGTTATCAAAATGTTGTATTTACCCTGGTGCTGTCAATTTATTTTACAGGGCTCCCACAGTAACTGGTACCTCAGTGATGGGCCTAAAGTTTGATGGAGGTGTGATTATAGCGGCAGATATGCTTGGGTCTTATGGTTCACTGGCCCGTTACAGGAATCTCTCTCGTATACTAAAGGTTAACGACAGCACAGTGATTGGTTGTGGCGGTGACTACGCCGACTTCCAGTTCCTTAAGTCGACAATTAACCAGAGAGTGTAAGTTTTTGCGATACTGCTGAAAACTTGTATTCATATGTACTGCACAGCTATAAAGTTTCCCAAAACTGGCGATATTTAAACAGTTATAACAGGAGAAAGAGAAATGCAATAGCCAGACCAGGGATCAAGCTTGTCCCTAGACTAAATGCTTCAACAGTTGAGCTACGTATATATACCTGGTTGCCGACGATCGATCCAGTCCAGTTCCACTACACCATATAAAAATATATGTTGATTCAAAATCTGTTATTAAAATATTGTATGTAAATTATATTTCTTATATCATATGAAAGAAATGGGCGATAAAAACAAACCCACTACTTAATTACAATAATTTATTATTTTGTACACTGTATTTGCAGTAAAAGCAGAATAGAGAAAGATCCCTTGAACGAAATTGACTGGTTGTCCTTTTATAGTCACCTGATAAATAAAACTAATGATATCAATATCTGACCAACCCTATCTTTTTCTGTCATGTTACCAAAACATTTTATATGGCATTGATACATATAATTCATGATTCCTAAATAATAATTATGATAAGTTTTATTTCACTGCTTTCTGCTACTTGAAACATTTTCTTAAAAAAACAAGGACATTAGTGTGTTACAGACCTGTCTAGTCTATGTAAATTTTGTATTTACAATGGCTGTTGTATGTTACAGTATAGATGAAGAATGTTGGGATGATGGTTTCCAGTACACACCCAAGTCCCTGTTCTCCTGGATGACCAGGGTCATGTACAACCGACGGTCAAACTTTGACCCACTTTGGAACACCTATATAGTTAGTGGAATAGAGGATGGTCAGCCGTAAGTATTACAAAGATTAGATCTCTGTCCTCCAGATACCTTCTTCTATTATTACTGTATACATATTTCTTGTTATTTATGAGACATACATATATACATGTATAAACAAATCTCAAATCAACCAAAAATCTTCTGTATACAGGGAATTTTTTGCAGCAGTTTTAACTTTTGCCCTTTTCATCAACTGCAATGAGGTTAAATTTATTTTGCGAGCAAGTACTAGTACAAATCGTACCATATGTGGAAGGTAAAATTTACACTTGACAAATATTTTACCATTAAATCTTGCGAATATTGGACTGGGGGATTAATACAGTATAGATTATAGAATCTGCATAGCAGAAAGTATTCTATGTTTCTGAACATTATTTTCTTTATATGTAGATACTGTTATATGTAGGTTCTTGATTTAATTACATTTAATTACATTGAACAACATGTTTCCATGTGAATTCTATAATATGGATGTATAAATGTAATAGTAAATTGTTTTTCACTATACTAAGTTGTAAACAAACTTTCTTACCCATACTGTGTTACGTTTCAGATTCCTGGGTTACGTGGACAAGATCGGTGTGGCCTACGAAGCTCCAACAGTGGCCTCTGGATATGGTGCCTATATTGCACTGGTAACCGACACACACACACACCCTCCCTTTCCCCATCATTTTAAATTTAGAGGTTCAAACAGTTCAATCAATTGTTTAGAAATTCTGCACTCGCCCCCTGGGTTTCTGGCTGCTTTTCTTCAAAATGACCATTAAAGTGTTGATGGGCTATTGAATATAAACAAACAGACAAAATAAACAAATTAACAGTTCATTGGCTGATTCTCTTTGAGCTGGGGCCTGTTCGTTTATGCGGAACAACCCGTTCGTCTGTTTTTAAATGTAACATTTTCGGGTATAAATCCTGGCAGACCTCCAAATGATTTTAAAAGCAGTCCTTGCAAAGCTTTGTCAAGGCTTGCCTGTAAAACAGCATCAGATTACTTGGTCCGACCTTATTTCATAAAGGAACAACTCTGGTCCAAGCGGTTGAACCATTTGGATCGCGATATTAAATTGATCAAGTCGATCAAGCTGACACCATTATAGAGGAAACCGTATTCATTATGAGTTCCTACCTTAATTCTCTGTGCACGTTTTCAGCCACTACTGAGGGATGCCTATAGTAAAAACCCTAACATGACTATGGCAGAGGCAGAACAGCAAATGGAGAGATGTATGAAGGTCCTCTTCTACAGGGACGCCCGCTCACTAAATAAGGTAAGAGACAGTTTAGAGATATGTATGAATGTCTAATCCTAGATAGGTATGAAGGTCCTCTTCTACAGGGGCGCCCGCTCACTAAATAAGGTAAGAGACAGTTTAGAGATATGTATGAAAGTCTTATTCTAGATAGGTATGAAGGTCCTCTTCTACACAGACACTCGCTCACTAAGTAAGGTAAGGTAAGACACCACACAATTTATGGTTGACCTTAGCTGTTGATAGGACATTAAACCCTATACACCAACCAACCTCTTCTACAGAGACACTAACTCACTTAATAAGGTGAGAAACCACACAGTTTAGAGACCTGTACGAAAGTCTTCCAGAAAGGTATGAAGGTCCTCTTCTACAGGGATGCCTGCTCACTAAATAAGGTAATGGACCACACAGTTTAGAGACCTGTACGAAAGTCTTCCAGAGAGGTATGAAGGTCCTCTTCTACAGGGATGCCTGCTCACTAAATAAGGTAATGGACCACACAGTTTATGAATGACCTTTAATAGCTGTTTTAGCACATTAAACCCTATACAACCAACCTTTCTACATGGAGGCTCATTCACTAAATAAGATGATAGACCACACAGTTTAGAGACCTGTATGAAAGTCTTCCAGAGATGTATGAACGTCCTCTTCTACAGGGACGCTCATTAAATAAGGTAATAGACCACACAGGTAAGATACCTGTATGAAAGTCTTTCCTACATTGACCTTCGCTTACTAAACAAAGCAAGTAACATCAAAGTTACAGATCTATACAGAGATGCTCTCTCATTGAACAGAGCAACAGTCTTAGCATTTACACACCATAGAATATATGTGTATGTGATGAGGATTTTTTTATATCCTAACCCTAGTAAAGTTTTCAAATAATCAACAATAAATTTACTCAAATATTCATTTTCACATGAAATTGAGGAAATATGTGAAATAATAAAGATGTTGATACACAATTAATTTGGTCTATGAAGCAATTGATCTCAATTCCATCTTTGCATATTGCAGAGTTATCTTCTCTTGTGGGCAGGTATTGATTGTTACGTCATTTATTTGTGAGAGAAACGTCATCAATTTTTGAGAAAACGACATTATTTTCTCACACAAACCAATGACTTAACAATCAATACCTGCTCACAAGAGAAGATAACCCTGCAATACGCAAAGACGGAATAGACCATCAGTGTTTTTCATGGTGATTGTCAATGAATCTACTGTTAATTTCAAACACTGCGAAGAGTCAACATAGCATAGTTGTGCAGAGATGCTTGTCACTAAAAAGGGTCATCTACATACTTGCACAAATAAACTGTATGGAACCTGGACCTGAATTTTCTCGAACAAAATTTCAGACCAGGCTTATGTTTTGTAAAAGTAACAGTTTTCCCAAAAGTATTGATACAAATTCTCTTCACAAATTTGACTTTCCATGTGTTATAGTTTGAGGTAGCTGTTGTAACAAAGGATGGTGCCATGATACGGTCCAACATAGAAGCCAAGGCGAACTGGGAGATCGCACATATGATCAAGTAAGTTGTTATACTAAACACTTTTCTTTGACATTTCCACATATGCCAAATCAGGGATATTTGATCTGTATTTTAATAATAAACACATGGTATAAGAAAAGTATAACAACTGATACTGTAAAAGTGTAACTTGGAAATTGTCTCCAATATATGTTAATATGGGTGCTCATACATAAGAACTGTTAAAAACTTAAAATCATTAATTAAATCAAGAGGAAAAAAGATTCTGTCTTGAAAACTTAATAGTATGACTTCTTCATACAAAGTCTACAATGTACGTTTTTCTTCTTTTATGAAACGACCTCACTCGAGTATGGTATCATTTAATAGTATAACTTAACTAAAAACAGAGTTGTCTTGAAATTGGTAATTAAGGTATAACCCTACTGTATTTTGAAATTTGTGGCGGTATATCGAGATTATACTGTCGCAAATTGAGTTTTATTGGCGACGCAAAAATGCTGTGGTAAATCTCATATGAATAAGAATAATGATCCATATTTGTATACACTTAATGAAAACTTAACTTGTTTTTTATATTGAAACCAGAGCTTAATTTGACCCTTTTATTTATTTTTTAGGGGGTATGAATGAGAAAAACTTGCTTTGTGGAAGAATTGTGTGCTGTATGGAAATTGTTGAGGATGGACCAAGACATTTCTAAATTCAAGTTCATACTTTGAGTCAGTGTAAATGGTATCTTGAATCTTTGATACATTCATGTGTGATGTTATGATGAATTTTTTGGAGACCATCCCATCAACCAGCTACTCAAGTGCTGATACTTATAAGTGCTAAACACGACCAGAATATCAAGTGTTTGTGAGAGAAAACAATAAAATATTCATTATTTGTATCAATGAAATATTGATACAATTAGTTGTATGACAGACAAGTGTGAATGTGATAGTATGTATCAATAAAAGTATGAAATGTTGATTGGTTATTTTAGTTATTTCTAAACTGTGGACATATTTATATCAAAATACTTATATTTCTGTACATTTATGACAATTTGCAAGTTCCATGAATCCTAGAATTTTTTCAGAACACTGTTTTCCAAATTTTGAAGGGTCTCGGTACTAAAATATAAAGTGGGGGTCTCAGAAAGTCCCACAGGAATTGCTGGAGACTAGGATGTGTCCAAAAATTACTGTAGCTTTAAATACCTTAACTATACAGGAAAGAATGATTTAAGCAATTATTATGCTACATCTGAATTGTGGGGAAAATTATAATATATGATTATTGCTAAAATGCAATAATAAAGTAATGATGGCTTCATGACTAACTTGCTTGTAAACTGGCATGAACATGAAAAAAATGTCTTCAGTAATATTATGTATAAAGTTCTGAATTGATCTAACTGTGAAATCTTATATTTTCTTCTTGGGGCCTAAATTCACAACAAAACGCCATTTCCTGAGTACACAAATTTGTGGATTAGATTACATGTACCTACTCAAACGGGGAATTGCTTTATATCAAACGGGGAATTACTTTTTGGACCTATGGAAATACCCACAAAATCAATGAAATTAAAAACCTCATGCAAATGAGTAATTTCAAAATAATTAGTCACATCTTAAGATAAGTAGTCCCTATTATTTACAGTTTTAAAGTTTCTGTAGCGTCGGTGCAAACACTATTTCTGCAACAGCCTACTTATTTAACCTTTTTCACCCCTAAAGTCATATTTTAACCTCACCCAATCAAAGACTGAGCAAGTCCAGTTTAAAAATGTAGGGCGAGTGTGTTGACAAAATATTTGCAGCTGGTGATGGTCTGGCGTTGCTAGGCGAGAGAAGCATCAAGTGATTGGATTCAAAGCCTTGGTAAACAAGAGGTTCAATGGGCCTGCATCGCTCACCTGGTATTAATCTCACACCTGTAATCTTAAAAATAGACACATGTACTGTTATATCTCCAGTTCTATTTGACTGGCGGTGCTAACACTACGCTAGTGATTCTTAGAGGATATACTTAAAATCGGCCAACACACTTGCAAGCCAATCAGGCCAGTTCACAGCAAACATCGTACAATCGACCCAATAGATCAAACGTTACAAACCGGATATAGAATTTAATTCAATTTATAACATTTTGCATCCAGACAAGATTACCTAATATGGATAAAACTGCAACTAAACACAACATAATCTTGTAAATATATATAAGCATACTTTGAAAAAAAAGTGAAAGTATCTGTTTTTCGGTCATTTTGAACTAAAGCAGCAGTGACCTACTTTTAAAATATTTTAACAAATCGAATACTTAGTTGTAACTACCATCTAAATATATTGAAAATCAGAGCTAAAGTTTTTCTGAAATCGTTAAAACAAAATTACCATATTTCACCTCTCCTATAACTTCACCCCTTCATTTTACTATGCAGGGACCGATTGATTGATCCGAAAACGAACCCCAATTCCAGCCCCAAAGGCACCCAGTTAGTTATTTAATTGGTTTTAAGAAAAAACGGCATTAACATTCGCTAGGCTGCTGTCTTTTGAAGATTTGAATTTTGTCATTATCCTGCCGTGCGATGTTTTGCAATTACATCGGAGGGTCAAACTTGTCTTCTTGTACATATCATCTATAAGGTGGCGAGTGTTTGCCAGGGGTTAATAGAGCCTAACCTCTGGAATAGAAGGGGATGGTGGAGCTAGTAGCGAGATAGTTGAGAGTGCACCAAATGTGTTATGACTACAAAAATGGTTGAATGATTTATTTCTGCGCAGATCTGTCGAATATATAAATAATACATATATATCAAACATATCGTAAAATAAATAGAGCAGGGGCCGAGTGGTTAAGACGTCTGGCATTCTGCTATACCACTAGCCTTCCACAACGTTAACTGGGTCGCGGGTTCGAGGACTACGTGGGGCAGTCGCTAGGTACTAGCCACAGTTTCTCTACCACCAAAACCTGGCACGACCATAGCTGTTAGGACGTAAACACAAACAAACAATAAATAGTACACAATACTCGTTTATTTCTTTGATTTTAACCAAGTAACAATGTACCATTGTCATAATTCTAGAAATGAAGAATACACACAAGAATGTATAATTACAATACGATGGGACCTCGGGCTGAAACGGGTTACAATATGAAAATAGTCAGAATTCTCTTCTTATCATACAAACCAATATATAAGGAAATTCGTTGTCAAAATGAATGAAATATATTTTATTAATGATTTTTATCGATTAATGATATTTTTTCCATACAACATCTAAGAGAAATGTTTTTGCAAACAGATATGCATTAAAAGACTAACATCTATTTTTTTGTTCATTACAAAATTTAAGCACGTGCACAATACCACTTGATTGATATCAAGTACGTCAAAAACTTTTTCAAAATATACATATATAAGGAGGTATATTCAGATATGCAAAAAGATACAGGAATGTATTAAAATATATGATTTAAATATCATTAAAAACGTTATAAAAACCTTCAAAAAACGAAGATATGCGTTACTCAAAAATGCATGGCATTATACATAGGTCTCGGGCAGATCTTCGTAGAAGAGACGTGCTTGGCTTCATTGTTTGAAAAGAACTCAAAAACGACTTTCATGCATCGTTACTTGTAAAACTTGAGTCACTAAAATAACAAAATATGAGTTATCCAGCAACGAAGTAATGTACAAACAATACACGCTCGCACATTCATGTATACTATGAATTCACTCATTTTTTTTTTTTTAAATTCGTTGGTGCTCTTTATCCACAAATTCACCATCTTCGATACTCCAGTGGTTACGCCCACTTTCGCTCTCTGCACTCCTGGGATATTGTCTAGCAAAATCGAAGCCTACGTACGTGTGCGCCACCTTGTGGATGAGACAAAAATTGACATGCTTTGAAGTCGGGTGTCGCTCCTCTAGATCTGTAATCTTCAAGAGACAGGTATCATCCTATCGATTGTTAAGGTTTATTTACAGGATTACAATCAAATAGCTAGCCACATGCCCCCAATGTTGCCATGACGTATTCCAGGGGTGCAGAGAACGAAAGTGAGCGTAATCCCTGGAGTATCGTGTATGCGAATTCATAGGTGAACGAAGTAATTACAGTTTGACAAAGTTATTCTCCGTTCGAGTGGACACACTTAGCCCACCAATTCACGTACCTAAGAAGTGATGCTTTACCAAAAAAACACGATTTAGACTCACTCTACTATGTTTGATCTTAAACGAATTCCCAATTCATATATGAAACAAGTTTATAAATTTTAAGTTTGGCAAGCTACATATGTGTTAATAACGGCATTGGATTCTTTTACATTTAAGAAATAGGTTAAGCTATTTTGGTCTGGCGAGACACTGACTAGCTATTAAGAGAACTGCAAAACGAGTTTCATCAAAGGAAAGGAGTTAAATATCATTTTTAACATATCACCATGAATGTATTCGGATACATATTTTTGGACTATCCTTTTCTCTTACCCTGGACAGGTGTATCCGCTCTTTTACCGGTGTGAGATTTCCTTTTCTCCCACCCTTCACAGGTGTATCTCCCGTTTTGCCAGTGCTAGATTAATAGAATCTTTCACCCCCTTGGGGGTGAGATAGGAGAATCTCAACCCGAGGGGGAAGATTCTTAAGTTGC
>JAUMHH010228096.1:0-11827 GCA_032359455.1 Chlamys rubida
AATACGAAAGAGGGAAGTGAAATATGGTACATCTTTTATATGTATTTAACATCCGATCGGTATATTGTGCACTTCTTACAGATCTTCAATGTACGTTATACGTTATTACAATGACTAAAAAACAGTCATTTATGGGGTCGTACTGTCAGTTTACTGTACACATACTTAGAAATAATAGTTGATTGCATGGAGTTGATCGTAGATAAATATTTATCGTTGATTTTAAATTTATCGAAATAGAAATGGACCTTACCAAGTTTAATTGTGTCTGTTACGCCTTGCGCGGTAATTTCATACCTCCTCCACTTTTGACAAGTTATACAAAAAATGAACCCGTTACCTGGTAATTAACAGGTAACTGGCTACAGGTAAAGCTGCCTTTGTTTTAATTTTATCTGCGTGTACAGTACACATATATGTACATTTGTATATGACCGTTTATCTTAGACACCTGTCGATTAAGGTCGTTGAAAAACAATTTCGGCAAGTTATATGTCCATAGCTGTCATATAAATAGATAACCATATAAATCTATCTGAAATTAAATAGGGAAAGACATTATCGTACAGATGGTTCAAAAGTAAACCTAAAACTTGAAAACCTAATTAACAAACTAAAGATACAAAGAAAAGGGCATGACGCAAACTCTCGTGAACAGTATAACCACAATAACCCAAGTAACTTAGTTCGTGGCAATTACTGGGTTTATTTTGTATTGTGCAAAAAAGAAACTGAAAGACCTACTAGCTAGTGAGACAACTAGTGGTTGGATTTACCATCATTCTCATTGACGA
Source organism: Chlamys rubida (assembly GCA_032359455.1). Classification (NCBI taxonomy): domain Eukaryota; kingdom Metazoa; phylum Mollusca; class Bivalvia; order Pectinida; family Pectinidae; genus Chlamys; species Chlamys rubida. The sequence goes on from JAUMHH010228096.1 coordinate 795, forward strand.
ACTATTAGAATTGGTCCTTTGTGAATAAACAATATGTGTAGTTAGCTCTCAACAATCTTGTACTTCTGTATAGTAGGAATTTCAAAGACCGGTGTCAATTTACAAAAAGTGGCCGCCATTCTCATTTCTACTGTATAGGGCATTTCTGTTAAAATTATAATGTGTATGTATGAATTAGCCGTCTGCGCAAGGTACACATTTAAAATACACCTTATCTATATTGGTTGATACCCAATAAGGTCGATCAACAAAAGGTTCAATCAACAGGTATAAATCAAAACTTATATGTGACGTATGCAAGACTGGTATATACGGGCAGGAGGTTTGAATAAAAGACATATAATGAGCTTGGTCGTAAAAAGGAGTTTTCAGTACAAAACAGGTCTCTTACCGTTGAACAGTTGCATGTTAGAAAAACTGTAAACACAAATTACGAATTTAAAACACACATTGTTTAAAACTTAAAGACAGCTTACCTATGTTGGTAGCTAGACAAAAATGTCGACGAAAGAAAGGTTAAATAATTAAAATCTAAACGGTTTTTGTTGTATACAAGGCTGATATATACGGACAGGAGGTTTGAAAACATGACAAAAGTACCTTGGTTGCATTGAAGTGTATTAAGTACAAAACAAACCTCATATCGTTTTAACAAGCACATGTTGAAAGAAAAAATTGTCACGAATTACTTATCGTCAAATTACATCTTAAACATGTAGTCGAATTCTTAAATGGGATCTCAAGAATACATTTGTATATGTTAAATTCTTAGTTTTTTTTCTCAACTAGATCCTTATTAATAGCTAATGATGATTTGGGGTATTTTGATCTTTATTTGTATTTGTATTATGACACAACAATCTTAAACGAGATTTCCGTTTAGTCATTAAACAAGATGTCCGTCGTTCAGTTACTTCCGATTGGTCGACAAGAAGCTATTTTTCGATTGTTTTTCTCAAATTTGGTATCAAAGCATATTATGACCTAGCGACCTCTAGCGTGACTTTTATTTAGTCATCGAACACGATGGAAGCCATGGACTAATTTCTGTTTTGAAGGAATTCAGATAACCTTGTCCGCATTTATTTTTCAATATGTAATGAAAGGGTATAATTTCTAGAGAAGTCCACATCATATCATATAAGACTTTCTGAAACGCATTATTATGATACATCAAGTGTGTATATCGATGTAACGGGTGCGCCAGGCCGACATTAGGTATAAGTATTAACGTAAAAGTAAGCGTTTTGGAACTCTTCAATGTGTACTCTGGCTGCTAGTTGCCAAAGAAATAACATTCGTGTAGAAATATAAAAAGTACAGACGAAATGACAGCTGGTACAGACAAGCCTAAGACTCTGTCAACAACGTGACGTCATTCGATAGCATACTTCGCTACAGTGTATCTCTTTTATGTAAAAAAATAATGAGCAATGTAATCGGATGTAATTAGACTCCTTCACGTGATCATAATGTTTGTTCAAACCCCGTTTAAAAGGTATATTGAATGAAGTCCTTCACGGGGGAAATAACTTAAACCCACTGTGCTGTAAAATTGAACACACGTTAGTTCTACTGGTGGGTATACACACAAAGCAGTGAGGTCAGTGAACAAAAGATTAATTAACTGTTTAAAAAATACTTTAATGGGATCGCAGTGCACAAGAAACGAATATGCATATGCTGGCAAAAGATATTTGAAAACCTTTTGTAACGTGACTGGGTCCCGTTATTTATTCGTATTGATCGATATTTATTATGCTAAATCTATTTGATTGTAGGGTTAGGAAGTTATTTATTGCACTGTTTGATGTCAGAGTTTGCCGACAGCTTTTCTTAGTATATTGGGATCATTACAGATTATCCAAGGGAATCTAAGATAACTTACGTTCAAGGGGATAATAGTTAAGATATACAATCACATGTGTTACCTCGTTAATCGTTAGTTCTTGTATAATTCATCATTGTAGCAGAAATCATAACCATGTTGTGTGAATTCAGATGTTGTTGTTGTATGCGCATGTCATCCAGACCGGAAGATCGGATGACAGGCGGATGTGATAGAAACTCCCGTATTTACACTTGTAGCCAATCAGATTGCGAGCCCGAATGACGCGTTGTCCCGAATCGGGACAGAGCGTTCCTCGGGACATTTGATTGGATCAAGAGTGACAACAAGATAACCGGTGAGTGAGGTTGATTACTAGATATCGGAACCGCTAACCAGGTTCATTAGTCGTAAACTCAGACTATATCTTTTCTAGGGAACAATATATCTCATTATAATAACGATGTCATCATAAGAACATATTTATAGAAGGGATTCTCCCATTGTTTACATATTGTGAGGTCAAAGGTAAAAGTGCATTTAAGTAGGTCATATTTACTACGAGAATACTATGAAGCAGTCAGATACATTGTCTTGAACATATCGTAATAACTAACGACAAGAGAGAGAGATAGACGTATGAATGTATTGATTTATGTATTTCCCATTGTTATCTATATGGCTGATGTAAATAGGAATAAATGTAAAGAAACTGTTTATCTGGGATTTGTTCAGTCACTGAGTGTGTTCAATTATGGTAAATGAAAGCCTTGTTGACCAGAGGCATAATAACCAGTGGACAGGCATGGATTGGCAATAACCAGCCAAGGCCAAAACTCAGAGAGGAAAGACCAAGCTCGAACACGTTACATTGGTGGCAGCTATAGGGGATCAAGTGAACCACGCTACATAAGAGAAACAAGCTAAAATTAGGGAGTCAGTGAACCTAAAATTTTATGAACCACTCAGTGACAGTTGTACAGTATAAAATTATTAAAAATAGGTAAACAAAATGCCTAGGGTTTCCAGAAAACAGAGGGCTAGGGTAGACTCTAGAAAAGATAGGGAGGCTAGGGATGATTTAGACCAGCAACAAAAAGGGGAAATAGTTGAGATTGATGGGGATGGCACCGGGGAGGTCATAGATGTAGAGGGAGAAAATAGGCGGACGAGGAGGAAACCTGCGCGATATAGGGATGAGTCAGAGGAGACCATACCTGACATCCAAACCAGGGGAACAAATAAGGAACCAGAGAAGACTACAGAGGATACCGATGGGGTTAATTTGGCTCAGGTGTTGACAGAAATCAAGAATATAACAGACCTCAATAACCAGAGATGGGAACAAAACGACATAAGATTGCAACAGAGGTGGGGCCGAAATGACCAGAGGTTGGATGACTTAGAAAGTACCATGTCACGGGTCATGGACAAGTTGGAAAGAATGAGTCAGGGTAGATATGAATCACCAGAACAGGAACCAAATCGGAACCAGGATCAGGATCGTAGATACCAAGAGGAACGTGACCAGCATATGGAGAGGAACCATATACAGCCAGAGGATAGAAACAACATCACAGGAACCCAAAGGAACTGGGGAGAACAAGACAAGGACACAAGACCCGAATCAATGACATATGAAGGTAAAGCACCCGGACAAATTCATGAGATACCTGAGGATAGAACCAAAGGAATAGACAGGAACCAGGCCGAGAACCCACATTATCATCGAGGAGTGTCCGGGGAAACAACTGAATTGCCAGAGGAACATTACCCATCAGACCGACGGCAGGAACGTACTGAAAGAGAGAATCAGAATGACAACCAGGGGTATTTTTATAGGCATGAGCAGGAATTATTCGACCACCGAGGAGAGGACAGGCAGTTAAGCCTCAGAAAACACACCTCCAACCTGGAACAAAATAAGGAACCCAAGGCAGGATATTCAAAACCAGACGTATATGATGGAAAAACGAGTTGGACGGAATACCTTACTCATTTTAATCTGGTATCAACCATTAACCGTTGGTCGCTCCAGCAAAAGGCACTTAAGTTGGCTTCATGTATGACAGGAACCGCTCGTAGTGTATTAGGAGACTTGAAGGAGGAACATCTGGCCAATTTTGACATACTCGCACCAGTATTAACAGCCAAATTTGAGCCTAAAAATCAAAGCGAGATGTATCGGGCTCAAGTTGAGGCCAGAGTACGGAAAAGCAAGGAACCATTAACTACACTAGCACAAGACATAAAACGGCTAGTTAGACTAGGGTACCCTACAGCATCAGCAGACATAATGGACAGTTTGGGTTACAAATACTTCAGGGATTCCCTCAATGACCATGCAATGGAATGGGCTGTGTGCCAAGGCAGCAGTGAAAATGTGGAAGAGGCATTAAACCTGGCGTTGAAGTACGAGGCATTCAATACAGGAAAGAGTAAAGGGCATTCGGAGCGCCAGAATCTCAGAAACTGCACGATGGAGGACAGATCTAGACAGGAAGACAGAGATGACAACAAATCACCAATGGATGGTAAGGACGATCAAATAGAAAACATGATAAGGAGGATTAGTAAGGAAGTGGGAGAGAAATTGAAGGGAGTGGCCACACAGGAACGAGGGTCGATAACCTGTTATAAATGTCAGAAACAAGGACATATAGCCAGAGAGTGTAGAGAGGGCGGCAATGCGACCATCAGTGGGGTATGTTACAACTGTCAGAAACCAGGACATCGAGCGGCTGAATGTAGACAAGGACGATATTGTAACAATTGTCGAAGGTCAGGACACACTACGCAGGAATGCTCTCGAAATAGAGAACCAGAATACCGAAACAGACAGGACAACAGAGGTCAAGGTTACAACCAGGGTCAAGGGTACAACCAAGGTCAAGGTCATAATCAAGGCCAAGGTCAGGACGCCCGGAGCAGGGGAACGGAAAGCTTGTCTTTAAACCAGTAGAGGCTGAGTCAGAGGGTCATGCCCCAGTCAAAGAAAAACAAAATATAAAAGGACCCAATAGCATTTTTGAGATAACCGGTAAAGGAACCAGCCAGGATGGACTTTTCGTGTGGGCGACATTATATAAGAAGGAAGTCGATTGTTTGATAGACACAGGAGCCACCATCTCTGTATTACATAGAAGAGTGTACAACAATTTACCAGAGGGAGCCAGACCGGTACTGGAACAAAACTGTGGAAAGCTGAAAATGGCGGATGGAGAGTTGGTGACCCCTATGGGGATGGCTACCTTCCCACTTAGAATAAACGGAGACCTGTTACCATGCAAGATGATTGTAGCGGACATTGAAGTACCAGTCGTGTTGGGATATGACTTCCTTAAGGCACAGAATGGTGAAATAAAGATAGGGAAGGGAACCGTCACATTCAATGGGAAAGAGATACACTGCCATCTGGAGAGTCAAAGGTCAAATACAGTATTCCGGATTAGAATGACGGAGAATGTGACAATACCGCCAGCTGCTGAAGCTATAATCCCAACTGAGGTAATCGGGGACTATCCAGTGGAAAGGAATGCCATGGTGGAAATGGGTAGTAACTCATTGAGAGAAAAGGGGATACTGGTAGGCCGATGCCTATTTGACACCCGGGGAACCATAATACCAGTACGAGTGGTTAACATGACTAATGAACCACAGACCATATTCAAACGGACAGTAGCCGCCAAATGTGAAACCATTCGACCGGAGCAAGTGGAAACCTTTCCGGAAGAGAGCCCCCCAGCGTCAGAACAGCAACTTAGACATATGGATATTGTAGGAGAGGTAGAGGACCAAAATACAGATAAATTATCGGCTCATTTGGAACCTGTCATAGAAAGTTGTAGAAATAGCCTAAAAACCGAACAATTACAAAAGGTGATCAAGCTAGTAAAGCGGCATAGCGAGGTGTTCGCTAAGGACAAGGATGACCTAGGACAAACTGGGATAGTGAAACACAGGATAGACACAGGACAAGCCCATCCGATAAAACAAGCACCCCGACGTTTGCCATTAGCAAAAAGGGAAGACGCTGAAATTGAGATAAAACGAATGTTAAAGGCTGGAGTGATCACACCATCCAAATCTCCATGGGCGAGCAGTATTGTACTTGTGAGAAAATCTGACAATTCCTGGCGCTTTTGCGTGGATTTTAGAGCTCTTAACGCAGTGACCATAAAGGATTCTTATCCACTTCCCAGGATCGACGACTCGCTAGATACGCTTAGGGGATCGCAATGGTTCTCCGTATTAGACTTACAATCGGGATACTGGCAGGTTGACATGGATCCCCAGGACCAGGAGAAGACGGCTTTTGTAACAACGAGTGGATTATACGAATTTCTGCGCTTACCATTCGGTCTTTGCAATTCGGCTGCTACTTTTGAAAGGTTGATGGAATGCATCCTCCAAAAGGAACAATGGCACTCCTGTTTGATTTACGTTGATGACATTATCATTTTTGCTGAAACATTTGAGCAGCACTTAGAAAGGTTGGACGTAATATTACAGAAGATTGGGGCAGCAGGTCTCAAGATATCACCAAAAAAATGTAAGCTGTTACAAAAGGAAGTGAAGTTTCTGGGCCACATGGTGAGCGAGGAAGGGATTGCTCCAGATCCGGCCAAAACGGAGATTGTGGAAACCTGGCCAAAACCCGGGTGCGTGAAGGAAGTTCGCAGTTTTCTTGGAACCGTCTCGTATTACCGAAAATTCATCAGGGGATTCTCCGGGATAGCTAGGCCGTTACACCGTTTAACCGAAAAGGAAGCCAAATTTTTATGGTCCACGGAATGTCAGCAGGCTTTTGATCAGCTAAAAAGGGCGTTGGTTACCTCCCCTGTTCTGGTATATCCGAATGTCCATAAACCGTTTATATTGGACACAGATGCCAGTGGTTTTGGAATTGGTGGAGTACTATCGCAAATCACAGAGGATGGAGAGCACCCCATTTGTTATTTCAGTCGGACATTATCGCAACCAGAGAGGCAATATTGTGTGACGCGACGGGAACTATTAGCCGTGGTGGAGTCAGTAAAACATTTCCATCACTACTTATATGGAGCAGAATTCCTGGTGCGGACGGATCACGGAGCTTTGAACTGGATACGAAGATTTAAAAACCCTGAAGGACAGCTCGCGAGATGGATCGAGGTGCTCGACACGTATAACTATCAGATTCAACATCGACCAGGGAAGATCCACACAAATGCTGATGGTCTGTCACGGCGATCCTGTGATAACTGCAAATACTGTAGGAGGCTAGAGGAAACTCAGGAACTGGAGCCACAGGAACCAGAGGCATCAAAAGATACTGAAACTAAGGAACAGATAAAAATCAACAAGATTATGAGGTTAACAGAGGAATCATTGGAGTGGTTCCAAGGTCGGATGTCACATGAACTACAGGAAGGTCAGCAAGGTGATGCAGATATACGACAATTGTATGAGTGGAAAAAGATGGGGGAACGCCCAAAATGGAAGGATGTATCTCACTTGTCGAGGGAGGTAAAGTCATATTGGGCTCAGTGGAACAGGATAGAGGTGAAGGATGAGATACTTTACCGGAGTTGGGTAAAAGAAGGAACGGGGGAGATTATTTGGCAAATCATATTACCCAGGAAATGGACAAACGAAGTCATGAAAAAGCTACACAACGATGTGGGGAGTGGACACTTAGGATTAACCAAAACCATAGCTCGGTTACGGGAGCGTTTTTATTGGGCCGGGGCGAGTCAAATGGTACGACGATGGGTGGAGAGATGTGGGGAATGTCAGGCAAGGAAACAACCACGTAGGAGCACTCGCGGGAAAATGGCACAATACCGGGTAGGAGCACCCATGGAAAGAATCGCGTTGGACATTATGGTTAATTTTCCAAAATCACCTAACGGGAACCGTTACGTATTAGTCGTGACCGACTATTTCACGAGATGGGCCGAGGCTTACCCGTTACCCAACCAGGAGGCTGGAACAGTCGCGGAAGTACTGGTAAATGAATTCATATCTCGATATGGGGTACCTCGTCAGATACACTCGGACCAAGGGAGGCAATTCGAATCAAACTTATTTAAGGAACTGTGTCGACGACTTGGAATGGACAAAACGCGAACCACCCCATATCATCCCCATGGAGATGGTTTAGTAGAGCGTTTGAATAGGACAATAGAGGACATGCTGAGCAAGGTGGTGAAAAGGAACCAGCAAGATTGGGAGGAGTTTCTGCCCATTGTAATGTACGCATATAGATCATCTGTACAGGAGAGTACAGGTGAAACGCCAGCCATGATGATGTTGGGCCGAGAAGTAGAACTACCGGTCGACCTACTATACGGGAGACCACCTCCTGACCAATCCGAACCGGATACCGCAATTGATTTTGTGGAAAATCTAAGAAACCGGATGTGGAAAGTCCATGATGTGGCCAGAGATAAGATGAGGGCAACCAGCGATCGACAAAAGAAATATTATGATATAAAAGCATCGGACAACCAGTTTGAGGTGGGGGATCAGGTGTGGGTACATGAGAACAAGTTATATGGGGGTTGTAGAAAATTAGTTAGACCGTGGGAGGGACCATACACCATCATCAGAAAATTAGCTGACGTGGTATACTGCGTGCAGAGGGGACCTAGATCAGGAACCAAAACCGTAAACATACGCAGGTTAAAACCATACCTGGGAAATGTGAAGAGGTGGTATGTACCAGCCTCAGATAGGAACCTTCGGCCATAGAGACAACGCAGTGAAGAGAATATTTTTAAAATGAATACAAAAAAAAATAGCGATGTTTATATAAATGCATGTTAACCCTTTATTATATTTCAGAAAATGTATAACTACCAAGGAAACCGCTACAAGAGTGCCAGTGATCCACCTATAGTACAGTGTGAGGAATGTGGGAGACGATTCTTCGATCGGGTTAAACTTAATCATCATAAGAGGAACGACCATGGGCAGCAGCTCCAGTGCCATTTGTGTCCGTACACCACCACCAGGGCGCGGCGCTATCGTATGCGGGACCATATGCGAACGCATGAGGCACCCAGGGAACCAAGGGATCAGGTCAGGTCTGCGGTAACATTTCCTAAACCTAAGAAGACTTTAAAGACGCCGCCACAGGAGCAGCTCCTAAGAAACGGAACCCCTCCACCATCGCCTTTGTTGTCGGAATGGGATGGGACCAATTCCCCCAGAATATCAATAGGAGAGGAGGTGGACCTGTTGGGCCAGTTATATGCGGAGGTTTTCGGCCATCAGGAACCAGCATCACCAGGACAAGGGGCAGTGCAGCCCAAGGAACGAGTTAACAAAAGGCAAGTAGTTACCCTGGACCAGTACAGGACAAGGACGCCAAAGGAGTACCTGGAACCACCTCAGGAAACTGTAACATCAGAGGAGCCCCTTGAACCACCTCAGGAACCTGTAACATCAGAGGAGTACCTGGAACCACCTCAGGAACCTGTAACATCAGAGGAGCACCTGGAACCACCGCAGGAACCTGTAACATCAGAGGAGCACCTGGAACCACCTCAGGAACCTGTAACATCAGAGGAGCACCTGGAACCACCTCAGGAACATGTAACATCAGAGAAGCACCTGGAACCACCTCAGGAGGTACAGGTAGAAGACAGAATAGGGTCCAGCATGGATTACCTATGTGAGGATCCGAGATTCTTTTTCATGGGAGCGCCCAGCTCGATTATGGAAGGGCATACTGCCCAGTTACTTAGTGCTACAAGAAGAAGGGCGAGACGGCAAACAAGCAATCTTAGAAGACATTTTATACCATATGGATATTTGGGGGTGAAGAGAGAAGAATCCGCAACGTTTATAGATGGGGCACGCTATACCCTTACTGACTACTGGACGCGGGACCCCACTTGTATCAGAACAAAGGAGATGGGAACCCAGACAGATGTGAAATAGGATGAATTAGGGCAGGACATTATTGGATTTTTAATCCACTTTTACGTAATAACATTCGCAATGTAGGATTTATAATCCACATTTTATATAATGAGATTCGCGATGGATGATTTAATATCCACACTAAAGAATTCCAAGAAGACAGTGATAGAGAGCGGAGATTTACTCGCATATAAAGAAAATGTGATATTATATTATAACGTGTAATAACATTCGTGAGGGAGGAATATCCACACTAAAGAGTTCCAAGAAGACAGTGATAGAGAGAGGAGGAAAATGTGATATTATATTATTACGCGTAATGACATTCGCGATGGAGGATTATCCAAGAAGACAGTGATAGAGAGAGGAGGAAAATGTGATATTATATTATTACGAGTAATGACATTCGCGATGGAGGATTATCCAAGGTAGACAGAGAAAAATTATTCACAATGTATACTAACATTCGAATGAGGAGAATTATATATGAAATACAGGATGTGTAAAAGGAAATGGACACGAAAGTGAAACTACAAAAAAAAATTCCATCCATAACGGAGATACAGGAATAAATGGACCCTTATTATTTGTAGCGGTATTTATACCGTATTCATTAGTGCAAAGACTTGGAGGTAAAATACGGACACACAAGACTATGTGATATTGTATAAGGAAATTGATTGGAGTGAGGTACTTGCAGTACATTAGTAGATGTAGAGAGAAATAATAATATTGTATATATGTAGATATTATAGATGGAGAGAAATTTTGTATCATATGTAAGAAAAGATTAATGGATGAGGATTGAGGGTGGCTGAGTAAGTGGATGTTTAAGTCTGTATATTTATGCATATATGATATTGGCTGTATTATTATAAGTATGTTTATTTATTATTTATAATGTCCGGGGCGGACATTCAAGTGAGGTGGGAATGTTGTAACGTGACTGGGTCCCGTTATTTATTCGTATTGAGCGATATTTATTAGGCTAAATGTATTTGATTGTAGAGTTAGGAAGTTATTTATTGCACTGTTTTGATGTCAGAGTTTGCCGACAGCATGGCGATTTCGAGTCAAGTTGTCGCCGATCTTTGTCTTAATATATTGGGATTATTACAGATTGTCCAAGGGAATATAAGATAAGTTAGGTTTAACTGGATAATAGAAGATATACAATCACATGTGTTACCTTGTTAATCGTTAGTTCTTGTATAATGCATCATTGTAGCAGAAATCATAACCATGTTGTGTGAATTCAGATGTTGTTGTTGTATGCGCATGTCATCCAGACCGG
>JAUMHH010228129.1:0-11827 GCA_032359455.1 Chlamys rubida
AAGAACAGGTTACAAGAAATAATTTAGTTTACGAAGGATTGTATCTTGTCATCATAACCTTGAAGAGGAAGTAATTTGGTCTAGAAACCAAATAAGTAGCTTCGAAACTGCACAAACTTCTATTGCAGCAAAAGATCAGTGATTTAGGTGTAATTTAATTTATCATTGTTTGTGACATCACTTCCTTATTCATGTGGTAATGTTGCCAAACAGTCACATATTCAGATTCATATGCAACTAAAACAGCTCATACTTATGTCTATCTTCTCTTCTCAGCAACAAGATCATGTGACTGGACGCTTTTTATTTTTGGGTGTCTTTCAGGGTGAAATGAGCTGAAAAGATGCATTCAATCTGTCATCACTGTTTATAAAAGACAAAAGTAAACAGTTAAAGAGTTTGATTTAAAAAAAAAATGGCGCTGTAATTAGATGCATGTGTGTTATAATTATCAGAACACTAAACATATGGTTGTCTGAATTTTATTGATAAATCTGGTACACAGGTGTGAAGATAATATACAGTTTGCCCATCCAGAATTACGGCCCTGTGGTGCAGGATTTTATTTTTTTGCTTCTTTTTTTTTTGAGGGGGAGGGTTAACCTGTGGTTTTCACACCATATGTTTCCTGAAGAGGGTCAGATGTGGGTAAAACAGTAGAGGTGTATGTCGGTAGGTTATCCTTGTAGAATCTCTGAAGTACAGTTATAAACAATGTACTTCTACAACAGCAGGTAGCTGTAAGATTACCATACTGTGATTCCTGTGTATAAAACAGACCAAATCAATGCATGGGAGCAGAGGTGGATGGTGGTGTTAATGAATATAGAAACAAACCCATTTCAAAACAAAGCGTTTTGTCTGTAGCATATATCTATGACATTATAACAAAGATATATAGTGTCGGTGTCAAATCAAACACTATCAAATAAAGAAAGTACAGTCGAACTTTGATGTTAAGAATTTTGCGGGACCAGAAAGGCGTTTAGAAAGAAGAGAAAAGATAATATCCCAAATTGAGTCGCCTCTTACGATCATGCAATGGGGGCAGCAGGTACAATTCTTACGCCCTACCTGCAGGGACTAATGTCACACAGGCTAAGAAATATAATCTTAAATATATAATTTACAGTAATTTAAATAGCATGTATATTTACACAATGTAGTTTGCATGCAGTCTTATCAAATTCAATTTTTTTTTGTCAATTAAATTCCGAAGCCAGTCCTGTTAAAATGACAGTGGTGTACGTATTTCAATGTTCTATTTTAGGGAAATTTTCACTTGGATTTATTAGTTGAATTTTTCCATGTTTTCGTAACAAATGGGCCTTGATCATTAACCGCGACAAATTTGACTCATAAAATGTTCATTCATGGGTAGAATAATAGGAGTGCGATATCTGGACTTTGTTGTTAGTTCAACACCAAAAAATTTGAATCTTCAAAGTTTGATTTAAGGAAGTTTGACTGTATGTTATGCTACCAATTCTGCGAGAGCTTGTTACTATTTTCCCAATTTGTAGCAAATATCAATAGTTTCCAACTTTTTTAAGGACAGGGTCCAAATTCCCAAATTACCTTACAAAACCTGTGGAGATGTTCATCAAAAACTCATTTTGGAAATTAGTTTTAAATTGTTATTTATGTTATCAGACTTTACAGGACCCTGTAGTGTACGTATGACGTCTTTGTTTCTATGCTGTAATAACAAATTAATCCAGGATGTTCAATAAGTACAAAACATCAGGGTTTCATTGGGAATGCCTCACGATTTAGATTGTGTTTACATTGGCACGTTAACGAAGACAGAAAAGTAGTCTGGTTAGTTTTAAATGATACTTTTTCTCTGAATTCTTTTTGAAGTTCAAAAATAAATTTACATTTGCATTGACTGATAATGTTTGCCTGTCAACAATAATTGTGGCACTAGTTGTTTATTTAAAAACCAAGAGAAAATGCTTAATTTCAAAACTTAATAAATTATTCATTAAGCTGAACTTTACTTGAACTGCTCTATCAGAGGCTGGTCTTGTTTTGAAACAGAATAGCCCATCAATGTGTGTTGGGAGTTCTCTGGTGTCCTGTTACACACCCAGGATGTTAGTCAAACAGTTTTTAAAAGGTTCGTAAACATTTTCAGGGTGGTGCATGCAGGTTCAAAAGAAGACCCAATCTGTTTGTGAAATTGGTAAATGTAGTGGAAATTACGAATCAATGGCCATTCAAAGAGACTAGAGTATTATCAAAACTTTTAAAAAGAAGAAAACATGGAAAAAAAATAAAACAGCAATAATAAAAAAGGTATTTGGTACCTGTGTGTGTGAGTACTACCCTGTCTGATAGGTGTAGAGATTTGCGAAGTTTAATTGGCAGCAAGCTTTGTTAATAGATTTTGAAGTGATTTCTATGTATTACTCCTCCCAAAGTACAGTACTGCACCAATCTGAATGATACTCGTTAAAAAAGTTTTGTGCAAAATTATGACTGGGCCAATTGAAGGTCCTGTACATTGTTTTCTGTCGTATGTGTTGTAAGTATGACAATTCATCTATGTGCTCATCTGTTAAAACTTGATAATCTACTTAAATTTAAATGTGCTAAAATAAACATGTTTTAAGTAATTACTCGTTATACTGACAAATCTCGGAAAGCTCGAATGGTCCTGTCAGTTATTGATGTTAAAAATCGCCCGCAGAGAATTGTTGTCTTCTTCAATAAAATGGGTAATCTTTTCTGAAAGAATATGTAACCTGTTTTGAGTGAATCACGTGTGTGTAATTGCCATCCTTATTCTCTCAAGACCTGCTTCATTACATAATATCTGATTTCATGTGAGAAATTTCCCTTGTGTTGATCATATACAAGTGCCAGTTTTCAGAAGACGTTTTGCTAAATTTTGCCACTGTTAACCAGTTATCACAGGTAACGAGCCCACATCAGAGCCTTAACTCAATTTATGGATAGCTCTGTAATTAATCTTCATGCGGGCCGATAAATATTTTTGTTATTTTTCAAAGTCAATCTGATGGAAGGTTCAAACTCATGACTTTCACATTGTAGCTGCAGTATTGGAAAAAAATTACAGGATTTTTTTTTATAAAAGTGAAAAGATGTTTTCCTATGATATAATGTTGAAACAGTTTTCCTCAAGCCGGAGTTGTGTATGACTTGTAACAGGAGCTCCAAAACTACACATACTTTTTAAAAATGTTAAACCACAACTGCTGCATATGTTACAAAAAATCATGATTTTAAAATCTGATATCCTCAAGGTTATTAACCCCTAACCAAGGTCAGAGTGGCATTTCTGAACCACTGGAGTATTATATATGTTAGGTAATACATCTGTGGTATTGTAAATGTCCGTTACTCTATATATATATACCTGTTACTGTTAAGTTAAAAATGTCCAAGCTTTTTGGAAGTTGACCAAGTATATTCAATTTAATTTGTTTTATTTCTTCTCTGCTGTATAAGATGACAAATGATATTTTACTCACAAGACTTTATATAAATATAAATCTGATATTTAGAAATATGTGTTTGATGCACAAAATATATATTTGATATCTTAGGAAGGGAACTAATAAATGGGAAATAGGTATCATGTATATATCTTACATGTGTTTGTAAATTCAAAAATTCTTCTATAAGTAGGTCTGTCTTGTTGGTGAATTTCTAAATGAACTACAAATTGAACCTGTCTAAATCTTAGCTGTGCGTATTGGCAGCTTGTTTGATCTAGATTCCACTTTCAGAACCATATTTGTATAGAACTTGTGAAACAGAGGTCAGTAAAACTAGGTTTAATCCTAGGACATGCCGTGTCTGGCGCTTTAAATACCCACTAGGGATTTAGCATGTCATCCCGAGTACAGCACAACATCCAACCAACTGAAATTTTACAGTTTTTCGATGTTTCATGAAGTCTACAGAAAATTCTACTGCATGATACATTAATAAATCATTAATCAAATTAAGAAAAAAATATTTTCCTGATGATATAGACTGCTCCTGGCATGATATTATGAAAGGTTATGACAAAATTGCATGTTTTCTGGAATGGGGTCATTTTACTAGGGGGTCGGATTTAGCAACCTTGATTAACGGTATATTATTGGTGTAATGACAAACGAGGATTACCTGAGGCCAAATTAGGTTTTATCCTACGATATCGATGTAGAGCAGAAGGTTGTATTTGTAGCAAAAGGAGGTTAGGACTTCAGAACTTTATTAGTTCCAAATGGCAGGGAGTGAAATGGATTTATAATTCCAGCAGTGCATGGTGATAAAATGTCTATAACGTAAAATGTCAACAGGATTCCAGACGCCACTGTGAAGATATTTTAGAAGAATGTAATGCAGTTTGTTTTTGGGGAAACTGTAACTTCACCTTTACTGTTTAATACCCTAGAGGTCTGTAGATTTTGAAAAGTCATACAAAATTGAGTAGCGGGTTTAGAATAAGTGAGCAGATTGTGGACATATAGTACTAGAAGTCTAATTTGATAAAGTATTGTTTTGCCAGACAAGAGTCTCATTTTGTTTTCTGTAAGATGAAACGTTGAAACCTTCTAACATAATTATTGGTCCTTTGCTGTCTAATAATTGTTCACAAATTAAAAAAATATGTTAAATGTGTTAACATGCAGTGAGAGCTAAACTACTTAACTGTATGTCACTGCCACTACTGTTAGGTCACAGTGCTATTTGGTAATGGCAGCACAGCATATCTAATGCCTTAAAAATATGTTATTTTGACAATTTCAAAAATTAATTCAGTTCTTTATGTTCAGATATTATGTTGTTTTTTCTTCAGCTTGTAAGAGTTTTGTTTGAACTTGATGATATATAAAGTTGAATATTTTTCAATTTTGAATATATTCCAGATGACAAATTTGGTAAATTTTGTGGAGGTGATTTGGCGTGAAGCCGCTATAACTTGTCGACATTGCATTGTGACAGACTTGATATATTATTCAGAAGTAATTGCCTGAGTATGCAAGGGTTACTGCTGATTGACGGAGAGATTGTACTATTACAAGTGAGAGGGACGCATCCCCTCTGTGTGACGAAGGAGGGGAGGGGGTAAGGCTATGAGTAAGGGCTTCCAAGGTCAAGGCCAAGGTCACTGTTGCCTTATATAGAAAATCATCAACCGATTCATTGTCCTCACTCTGGCTACTTCATTTCTTAGCAGATTTTCAAAGGTCACTGCATATTGTTATTCATAGATTTTTTCCCTCTATATTTCTCCATCTATCAACTAGATGTATGATAATACCTTGAATGCATACATAATTAAGGGCATCTAAGACCAAAGTGACAAAACGTTGTAACTATTCATAAAAAAACCAACACCTTTATTTATTAAACAACAATTATGAAACAAGTTACTTCAACTTATATTAATCACTCTTGTTGGCCCGGATGTAAGCGCGTGGGGGGTCTAAGTGTGGGAGGAAACCGGAGTACCCGGAGAAAACCCACGTTGTCGGGCAGGTGACCCCCAACCTTTTCACCTCCGATCGGGGAATCGAACCCCGGCCGCCTTGGTGAAAGGCAAGTGCGCTATCCACTGCACCACCCGACCACCCTAGAACATTATCAAACACCGACACTAATTTTACATGGGGGTGGGGCCACATGCATTCATGTCTTAAAGATATGTTCTAGTTTTCCTTAAGCTGCAAGGTGTTTTATTGTTAGATGGAAAATAACTATATAACACACTAGTTTTTTCATAGTCAGCTTTGACAACCAACCATTGTCTCTTAGCTCAGGACAAGACACCTCTCATTTCTCTGTATAAACTATTTTATAAAAATGTAATGTAATAAGACTTTACACTACAAGTTGGCTGAATCATGCTTATTGATTAAACTTGTCTTTATGGTAGACCTTTCACAATATCTTTTAAACTTGGCATTAGAGCTTAAACCAATAAATTCAGGATAAATAAAAGATAAATGAATGTACTTGAATTGTTTCAATTAAAGCGACTATATTGATTTTCTGGTGATTTAATGAGGCTGTCGATTGAACAAAAAAAAGATTTGCACAGTAAAATAAATGAAGTGCCTGATAAGATTTATGCATTGATCCCTGTTAAAGTTCTGTGTTACTGGGTCGGCGGTCTGATAAAGACTGTAGCTGTATTTGTGGGGGACACTTCTGGTGTAACATTGATTTTGGGCCAGTGGTCTAAGTATTCTTCATTTTGAGCTCACCTGGCACGAAGGTCAATGTACATGCACAAGGGTCAATAATGTAAAAAAACTTTAAACAACTTCTTCAGAATAACCAGGAGGCCCAGAGTAATGATACTTGGCTAGCAGGTACCAGGGACAGAGTACTCTAAAGTTTCTTCAAATAAATTACCTTGACCTACTTTCCCAGTCACACCTGGGTCAGATATGTAACCTCTTCTGCAATAAATACCAGGAAGCCCTTTGTGATCATATTTGACCAGTAGCATGCTGGGATAAAGTAGTATAAAGTTTCATTTAGTCAGGATCATTCTTAAGCCAAGGAGACTTAATATATGGAAGTTTTTGCAAAAGTACATTTATTGAGAATATTTTCCCATGACCGCGTATTCAAACTGAGCAGACTATAAATAATGCCTCTACCAATTTTTCCAGCCAGGTAGACTATGAATAATGTATCTACTAAATTATACAGCTTGGTGGACTATAATAATAAGAAAATATCAATGAGGCTGTGCCTGTCATGTCTGTATCTTAGCTCAGAGTGATAGACTCAATCAATGAATAAGATCAACCTTTATTATCCAAATCAACAGTGTTGATCATCAGAAGCCACACATCATATTTTTGAACAAATACCTATTTGTTTTATGTAATATAGCCACATTTGTCTAGTTATAAATGGTAGGGTCAGTTGACTGACCTCAGCTAACTGACCTCAGCTGGACAGTGATGGCCAAGCTGTTGTAGATTGTATGAACCCTTGGGGCAGAAGGCCGTTCTACTGCTGGTAGAATGTCACAGATGGTAAAGCACAGGTCATTTGGTCTTATCATCAGTAAATACATGTCCATCACTGCTGATGGATGTGTTAGGCAGAAGTTGACCAGTGGTCAGTAGCTAGTACTGTCTCCGCTATGTAATAACACTCCCTGATCACTGGCTTGGTCATTATGATGTTTTTATCACCATGAAATATCGGAGACACTAATCAGTATTGGTCAGGTTTGGTCAAGTAGCTTGACCAGACTCGGGGACTTAAATAGGAACATCTTCATATATAGGCCAGCAGTCAGGACCCATGTCTTGTCAGAGTTCATTATTATTCAACAAAGAATATCATTAGAAGGCAACGTGGTGCATTTACATGATTGATGGGTCTCCTTTTCATTCTACACATAACCTTCAGATGATTCGTCACCTATTTCATGGTTATTCAGTGGTGGAGTGAAGTGAAAAGCTATGGTCGGAGTTCAGCTGGGTCAGGAACTTAAACGTGTGGAATAATGTGTCGTAAATCTCTGCAAAATCTTTTAGGAAGTACATGTTGGGATATCTGAAATCTGGTAAAGACAATCAACTAGTTTGACATCGCCACAGAATTACCCACAAGGTTTATTTGAATATTTGAGCTGTGTCAGAGTTCCCCATTGGCCGAGGCTTTAACAGAAGTCTCTCTAGTGTCTTTCAAGTCTTCATTCACTTTCTGAATTTCTTCCCTCCTCATGAATAATAGAATCATTTAATGTTTTCATTGGTGGAGACACAGCAACAGGAGGGAGAACAGTATCTGTAAGATCTTTCAGAACACTGATCAAGGTCACCATCAACTGGAGAGACTGACCAAGGTCACCATCAGCTGAACTCTATAGCTAGAGAACACAGTACAGTGAGTTTAATTAACATGCTAACTGCCGGTGTCCAGCTGTTAGCTTGTCTGTGTCTTAGCTGGCTGATACATATTGTCTTTGACTGGACTGTCCAAGTGATCCACTATTTCTCCAACATCTTGTAGCACTGTCGAGGGGATCCAAACTTGGATGTTCATCTTTAAAATATTCTGTGGTACTCACAACACCTTGTAACACTCGCGAGTGGATCCAAACTAAATGTCAATCTCTTGCACATTCTGTGGTACTATATGGTTGGTGCTTGTGTACAGTACTTTGACTTCCTCCAGTCACAACTTATTCTAGGAATTAACAGTCTAATTCATATAGGGCATATCAGATGAAACATTTTTGAATTCTTGAAGCATCAGAGTTTTGAACAACCTTTCATTGTTTTCTGTATAGTTACATGTGATGTTTTACAAAAATCAGAGGATATTATTTGGATTTTTTTTTTTTTTTTGTAAAAATATCTTTTAGATCTTTGTTGTGTCCTAGACAAGCTTGATAATCAATCTTCCTTTTAATGTCAAAAAGATATCCGTTTTCTTTCTTACTGTGATAACCTAGGATGTAAGGCAGTCTAAGACATGCTGTTTCCAATATAATGCCATGTTCCAACCATGCATCTAAACCGCTGGATTTATCAAAGTGCATGTACTTTCCTTCATCACTTGATAAAGGTAAATGACATTCATCTGTAGCACCCGAATGTAAACAAAGACAACAAATCTATTATAATGTTTCTGTTCATAAATTTAAAGTTCACTCTGTAGGAGTAAACGACGTGTTGTACTTTTGGAAATAATTATAGATTTTCCTTAACTTCAACTGGTGGAGCATGTCAAATAAGAATTATTGACAACTGGATGGATGTGGAAACAGTGCGGTTTTAATAGTGCTGTGAATACCAGCTGTCTTTGTTTCCCACAAACTTGTGTTTTTGGATTAATTACAGATCTGCGCCATTCCAACACAGGAAATCTTGTTGTTTTTCAAACGATTTTATAGAAACACTTAATGGTGATGGCTGGTATGTGTTACACCTAGCGACATGTTTTTGGATTTCTTACATACTTGTGTCAGCATTCTAATCCGAAATTTGACTGACTATTGTTAAACCAATTTGAAGAACAGTCCTGTTTTTGTGGTGCCTGTATTGGCGGGTGTTTTCTCTATCTGCTGGTTTTGGATTCTGTATGTAAACTGTGACATTCCTGGAGAGACTGGATTTTTTACCATGGAGGAAAGACCAAAAACCATTCAACTATGTTGTAACAGCAGGAATGTTTCCGACCTCCAAATCAGATGTCCTCAGGTATGGCTTTCTCATTAACTCGGAAACGTGTCCGACATGAATCTTCAGGTCTATAACTAAGACACATGAATCTCCAGGTCTATAACTAAGACACATGAATCTTCAGGTCTATAACTAAGACACATGAATCTTCAGGTCTATAACTTTTAGTAGACACATGAATCTTCAGGTCTATAACTAAGACACATGAATATTCAGGTCTATAACTAAGACACAAGAATATTCAGGTCTATAAATAAGACACATGAATCTTCAGGTCTATAACTAAGACACATGAATATTCAGGTCTATAACTAAGACACATGAATCTTCAGGTCTATAACTAAGACACAAGAATCTTCAGGTCTTTAACTAAGACACATGACACATGTCTGTAGCACACATTTTCTACTGGTTCATTTTTTTTAGTGGGACATAGAACTCTTATAAATAATTGTTGAAAAAGGATTTTAATTCTTCAGGCAAGGTCAATCGTTCATTTCCAATGGTATGAAGGATCAACCTGTCTCCCTGCTCTGATACCGAGTCTGTTTACAACACCTAACCTGGAGGATGAACTCTGGCCTCAAATTATGAAAAGAATTGTTAGCTTAAGGAAAATTTATTTCTTAATTAAAAAAATATTTTCCAGCTGATCATCAGATATTTCATGTTTATTTCCTGAAGATTTTTGTTTGAAATGAAATCCTTAGGGAGGTCACATATTCAAAAATCATCCGAAAGTTACCTTCTCTATAAAACAATTTTGTTTACAGTAAGGCTGCTCGGATCAAGGTTTGTAAACAATATTGTGCCCTAAGGTTGGCAGTAGTAATATCAGCTAGGCACACAACATGAACATGTATGTAATCATATTACTTCCTTGTCTTTAACATTCAAAGCATTGTTAGGTTCACACAATATTTACATTTTTTAAGTCACCATCTTAAATTGAAAACTTTCAGAACTTTTTACATTTCTTGTTTTCAGTGTTAGTTTGAATACTAATATATAAATCTTTTATTTAAGATTTCATTATTTACTTAAAACATCTGAGCTGTAATGCATAAAGTGAATTTGTTGATAAGGTGACCAGACTTTGAACATGCTCAGGTCTTGTCTTCAGAGCTTTGTCAGTTCATTCATAATATTCATGTATTCTGTATCGGGTTAAACAATACTTTTTGATTTTATCACATTCTGGAAAAATATAAATATTCAGGAGTTATTTTGGCTGACAGGTTGTTTAATTTATGTGAATAAACGAAATATATTTGTGTGAAAATTCTTGTGCCATTAAACTAACAAGACATGAAATCCTTTAGGTGTATGATCTTGTTTACCTGTAATCCCCTGACCGGCTAGCTAATGACTATCATATTTTAGGTTTAGACATGATATCTCCACTGATGCCACACCAAATGGCTATATATTGACTTACAATGTCATTTGTTTACCATGCCAGGATCTGACTAAGGGCTGTTCAACAAATTGTTAACCTTCTAATAACCAAAGTCTATATTTTTTTTATCTTTTGTGCCAAACTATTACTTTCGGAATTGAATGAATGTGAAAATTGAGAAAACAGTGTTATAAATGTTTAACTCATTCACCCCTGAAGACTCATTTGAACTCTTCCAATTCAAAGGCTGGAATAGTTCATTATGAAACTTCAGGGGTGAATGAGTTAAGGATTCTCGAGCTGAAATATTTTTTACTGTGATTTTATCAAGCTAGCAATGCTTTTGAAGTGCTATCCTAGTCCCCCTTGTTGTTCAGAAGTACTTGTGGTCACAATTAATCACTGGCCAAAGTGATGTTATCAAGGAGGATTTGATCTAGGAGGGTTTGATCTATCAGTATCACAACAGTACACTGTGTTTCTATCACAAACAAGCTGTGAAGGGAGATAACTCTATCATAATTATAAGCAATAATGTATAAAAAAAAAAAAAAGCTGTAAAGGAGGATAGTCCTATTACAAATAATGGGGTCCTTTCATTTGGAGATGGTGAAACAGGGAAACGTAATCTAATGGCTTAGAATGACAATTTTGTTCAGATCATCATATTGATATTTTTGCATTAATTTTTCACTGAATCCTGTCAATTAATTATAAAAATTACATTTTTTCTTGTATTTTGTCTAAAATAATATTTAAATCCTGGTTACATTTTCTGTCAGCATTAATTGTTTCAACCAAGCACATTCAAAACCATGTCTCTACCAACTTTAATCCTCTATGTCATCTGCAGATAATCCGGATCAAAATTATTAGTCACCAAATACAGCTGGAAGCTTATAACCAATGCATTGTTATGCCGAGTTTGATTGACAACCTTTGAGAACCCAATAATAAGCTTTAACACTGAAAATACAACTTTCTCCTAATACCATACTTAAATGCTTAAGTCATAACTTATCCTTCTATAAGCTTACATAATGGCTATAATGTAGCAAATTAAAATGCAATGTATATCACATCAATTTTGTATGTAACCGATTAATCCACCTGTTGAATCTGGGTATATTATGAGGGATAAAGGGGATTTTACAGGTCCAGTACACTCTGCTGATTGAGCTATATAGCTGTAAAGACCTATAATAGCTCTATTGACCTATCTGAAATAGGTCTTTTGAGCTATTTTCAA
>JAUMHH010228151.1:0-11825 GCA_032359455.1 Chlamys rubida
TTACTTGTGGTTTTGTTGTCACAACCCGAGTTCTCGAAGTGATCACGTGACATTACTTGTGGTTTTGTTGTCACAACCCGAGTTCTCGATGTGATCACGTGACATTACCATGATATGACCTTGATTTCTATGGCGGGTGTCATCGATGTAGCAGAAGACGCTTCCCATTCCGGACCACCTGGTCTTATTTTACTTTTTTTTCAAGGGTTTCGATGACAATCTGTCCTTGGTTCATTTGTTGCCCTAGGCCCTAGTTTTTCGGGTATGAGTGCGGATTTTGATGTGTGGACACTTAGGTCAGTGGGATTCGTGTACGTCTAACTTTAAATGACCATGATTAAATGATTAAATGAAGCTTTGAGTTAGACAATCACGAATTTCACCACTCGTGCTAGGTTTTCCTAGTCATATCTTTGCCGTAGGGGATTATCCTTATTTCCCCTATCTTTCTAGACCATTTTTTAAACAATGATAAGATTCTATAATTCTTTTATTCTGTTTTGTTTATTTCGGTGTCTCCTTAATTCCTGTTGTATTCTGTCTGACTTCTGCCTTCTTTTTCTTACTATAAATAAGATTTTTTTTATAATAAATAAGAAAATATATTGATGGATAAAATACAAAAATAAAAACGATCCAGTCCCGAAACTAACCACCTTCTACACGCTAATATTCGAAACGGCTGTTTTTGCTGGATATTTTTTATAATCTTTTTTTTTCTATTTGTTTATTTAATTATTTTGTATTATTTAAAGAAAGTTTATGTAATGGCAACTTGCGAGTAGCCTCAGTTGGTCGTTAGGTACAATGTATACGATTGGGACAATATGGTAATACTGTATAACATGAACAATTCGTGGGTATTTTCCTTCGTGGCTTGGAGCCATTTTGATGGTTTCGTGGTACAAACTTTCGTGGATAATCCCACATAAACAAAGAGTAGTCAAGTATGTGAACTAAATTCGTTGTATTTTATTTCCTTGGTTCCGTAGCCTCTACGAAAATTACGAATATTTATATACAACGAACATTTCATGTTATACAGTATATCCTGTTTTGTTCACCTTTTCACGTCAATTAATTGTCATGTACAGGTAAATGAACCTAGAAGAGTTATTAGGGAGCACCAGGGAATCGTAACTCTACTAAAACATAATGACAATACGTGCCCCAGTTTTACCTATAACTGGACGTCTGATGGGAAAGCTCTTACACAGGACATACGACAACAGTAAACGAGCGTGTGGAAGGCTTGTTGACACGCTCCGGTATACAACAAAACATTAATTGAAGCGCGAACCAAACCCGTTGTAAATGTTGTTTTCTTAAACCCTGTGGAAGACGTTCTGACTATCTCTGGCCCATTATTTTAGTCTGAGTTTTCTGAATATTATTCGACGCACTCTAAGTCAGAAATACATCTCTGTGTTATCCCCCTTTGATTAATCTACATTTCAGTAATGCATAACTTGATTAAGTCTGCTCTTTATCTTACTTACGGTTTCATATCCAATTTGAATACTCTTAGTTACTTACTTTATACGTATACTTTATTTCGTGATTGCATTTCTTTTGTATCATTTTGAATTATCAAAAAGAACAAAGGCCGTTCATCTCTATTTTACTGATTATTTAACGTTACAAGCTGGTGGACTCTAGATCTGCTGGTGGACTCTGCTGGTGGCTGTCAGTTTGCTGGTGGCTGTCAGTTTGCTGGTGGCTGTCAGTTTGCCGTCAGTTAGAATTTGTTCTGGCAGGGTTTACATGAAACACTTTTAAGTATGAATTATCTGTTGTAACCAATATTTTGGATATATATCTCCTTAATCACATGGGATAACCTTACTAGGGTAAAACGGGCACTTGGTTATTTCCATGTACTGGTAACGGTTGGTTTAGTACGCTTTGATCTAAGGTTGAGTAGAGTTTCTAGCATGTCTGCCTGTCTGTAAAAATAACTTATTTTAGGACATCCTCTAAAGTACTAAACTCGTTATTGAGGAAAATGCAGAAGCATTGCAGCAAGTTTGGTAAAGTTGATTTGCAATCGTACTGCCATTGCCTTCAGAACTGGTTCTAACCAAGAGATAGAAATACGCGTTTTCTTGTCCCATAATTGTTCATACTGGTCTGAAAAAGGGTATTGTTTAGTATTCACGGTAAAAATAAACAAACGAAATATTTGGACACCACAAACATTAAATGAGCTTAAATGGACTAGTCATAAATTTTCCCTTTCTTGATTGTTACATCTCTGATTCCCGTTGTTACTATGTTAACATGTCTATGTTGCTTACGGAGCTTGCTCCGATTATCACGCTTTGCGTTTTATATGTCGACTACTGACGAACAAACATTAAACACAGGGTTGGAGAAATGCACACTGATGAAGACTAATGGCACATTGATGAAGACCAATGGCGCATTGATGAAGACCAATGACGCATTGATGAAGACTAATTGCAAAGTTTTTCTGTCACCATCATGATCTCCTTGGGTAATGTTAAATTTTCTTGTGTGATATGAAAAAATATCTTTGAATATACTTCGAAGTGTGCCTTGTTGTGTTGTCGACGGTACGGTTTCGCTTTGAGGTCATGAAATTACTTTAATTCAACCTGGTTTGAAATTGCAGGAGTCGCTAATATAGAAAACAACGCTTACTCTTCTGAAACACCTGGTCTTATATTGCTTATAATATTTTTCAATGGTCTCCATAAAAAGTTACTTAAAAAATTGTTTGAATTTGCCTTAGGTGAGCAATTAAGAATAATTACGGCTTTGTTAATAATTTGGTATTCTCTTGTTCTTTTTGGTAATTCATTCAGACAATTATTTCGCATATCAAAAAAATACCTGTTTTAAAAACAAATAAAAAGGAAACTTTATCAAAGACATTATTACTGTATGATATCTTTCTGAACGGCAGAGTTGAACGGGTAAGGTTGTAGTCGCATGTTCCTAAAAAACAAGTAGAAAATCCATTACCGACTTTTAAGAAGGGACCCTGCACCCTTGTAACGAACCCTTCACGGGAAGCACTGACACATTGCGTTGATGCCAATTAATATCAGAACAGTTCCATAAATATTTGATAACATACTCTGTAAGTCTGTCAAAGGAAAGATAAAAAATATTGGGAAGGGGGAGCTCAGTATACAGCAAAGCGTGGACTAGAACGTTCAAAATGGCGCAGTGTTGTTGTTAAGCGTGGCGTTATTAGAATATGGCGCCAAAGATTACGCTATTAATCCGCCAATTTTGTGTGAAGTATTTTTTTATTTGTAATAAAGTAATAAATACAAAAGTCAATCGTTTTTTGTTGATTGCGAAATAGATTTCACTCATATAGCATAATATACCGATTATGTTTTACTCGTGCCTCGTACAAATGAGAAAACCTAAGTGGTCTGCCATACTTGTGTAACATGGTAGGTAGTAAACGGTGAGACCCTTTCACTATCCGAATGGATATGTCGTTGTTTGTCATCATTACAAATAATTACCTCGTTTTTCAGGCTAAAGGGTCATAAATTAAATATCTAAGCATTTAAATAGCTTGTAGCAATCAAACATAACAAATTTAAGAAATGATCAGCATATGAACGTGTATTATGGTGACATATGTACCGAGCGTAAGGAAATGTTGCAACACGATAACACAGGATATATTCCACAATAAATCTTTTGTCTTTTTCTCGTGAAAACGCTTGTCAAGTACCCAGACGTGTTGTTTCGTTATGCTTTTACACGTCAACGGTGCAAGTTGTGGCCTTAATGTCATCAAACGTTTTGCAGAAACCAATCGGAAGAAGAGCTACTATTTTTTAACGTTGAATAGCATCGCATTGGCATCTAATTTTGAGGGCGTTTAAATAGTCGTTTGTACATATATCTGAAGATAATGACCAAGGACACACATCGTTACATCGCCGGCATTGTAGAATTCATAAATATATATATAAACTTTATTTATTTAACAACAATTATGAAACAAGTTATTTCAAATTATATTAATCACTCTTGTTGGCCCGGATGATAGCGCGTTGGGGGGTCTTAGCGTGGGAGGAAACCGGAGTACCCGGAGAAAACCCACGTGATCGGGCAGGTGACCCCAACCTTTTCACGTCCGATCGGGGAATCGAACCCCGGCCGCCTTGGTGAAAGGCAAGTAGAATTCATAAAACGATCTTACTTGAAATTTTGCCAGTTTTTATCACAACATTTACGATAGAATTCCACTGATAACGTAATGGTTGTTCCGTTATTGTATTTTCGTTGCACGATACTCTGATGATTTTCAATAGTGTACCGTACGACCCTAGGCAATATGGTTGCAATAATTACACATAAATGCTCAGCAATAAAAGTCAGTATTTTGTAACGAGAGCAGCCTTTTTGAATATGTCAATTAACTATCCATAACTTATTTTATTTTGGTAATTAAGCCTGATTAAATCCTACGGGAGCAAGGTCATTTATTATTCTTTCATGTTTTGCACTTTTCCTCCAATCATATCATAACAAGGAAGTGAGATGCAAACACAATAGGGCGGTTCCACATTTAAAAAACAGAAACCAACGTCAGGATATCAAACATTAATGTTTCTGCCATGGTTTATTGATTTCGTTTGCTAGGAATCGATTTTACTTTCGGTTCACATGAAGCACAAAACACACATCCTCATCTAAAATTGGAGTTAATGATTTGGAACCAACTCTTCTCTGTATAGGTAGCTTTAATCGCAAGCTTAAATTCTCAATTTAAATACATATTTTTCAATTACTGGTTTAAAATGTTGTTTCTTCAATGGCATGCATATACCAGGACGTATTGGGATATTTTCTATTTCAGTGAAGAATGAGTATATATTTGGTAATTTTAGTGCAATGAGTCTGATCGTTAAATGACTATGCTTCACAAGACAGATATAAATGTTACTGACGCAATGGAACAATTCTGATTTATGAGGGAAATACTGATGACAGTGTTTCAATCCAATCAAAGTCACGCCTTTCAGTGTAAATTTTGCTAGTACAGTTCATACTGTCTTCATTGGAAGAGAGAAATACATTATTGATACGATGTTCAATTAATGGCTGTCAGTAGGAAGATAAACTCACGTAAAACCGAAGCGTATAACGCCACTTTCAGAAATGAAATGATATGTGTTGGACTTCATGTATACAATGGTTACAGAAATACAGATGCGTTATTTATTTGGGGAGTCTGGCGGATATGTTTTCCATATCCGTTTTAAAATTTCACCAATGTAAAGAAATTCCATATTTATCTCTATATAAGTATGCCTCGACTTACCAAAAACACTTGAACTTAAATGCAGATAAAAGGAAGCAAGAAGATATGAAGATGAATATCGGTAAAGTCACTTTGAAATTCTATATTTAATTTGTACACTCTCTATTAACATTAATTCTTCATCATGTTTAGAGGGTTTTTTTCAGTTGAAACATTCTACTTTCAATGCATGTGTTATTTTGCTGTCTTCTTCAACAAAAGGAAAGTGACGTTATATTAAGCAATTTTGAGAATGCAATTGTCCTTTTAAAGTCGCCATATGTAAATATTACACCAAGAATTTGTGAATGGTCACGTCTTTATAAACAAAACATTTAATGATACAATGTTCAACATCGGTAACAAATTACGAAGATGTCTATTGTCTTGACATACCACTGTTTAGCTTAGATAGAAGTGTCTCTCGTAGAAAACCATATATCACTTTATTGAAGAACAAAATGTATCTATCTGTAAAATCCTGATATTTAACACGGTTTTAACGGTTAAGAGGTACGTTTATTCAATAAGATTAGTGTGAACATTGAGGAATGGGAAATGAACGATAACAAACATTAGCATAAGTAATTTCGTGGTGGTCGTGTTTTCTGATTGTTTTGAGGTTCCCACTATTGTAATACTGTGTGTCGTTGCTTCCGCGGTGCCCTAGACTTACATTTCTAGTGAATATATAAAATGTAAGAGGTTTAGTAGAATTTGTGACAAAAACTATTGTTTAAGTTCAATATCATATAAACAGATGATTCAGAAATTCTGTTTAACTATTTTTCCATAAAAATTCAACCTTTATGCTGCCGACCAAAACTATTAAGCAGCACAATGTGAAGTCAAAAAGTTTGGTATAAAGTAATTCAGATAAATATGGAGAATAATGGTATTCTTTATTTATCTATTTATTTATTTTAAAATCGTCAGCTATTCCCAACAGCCGTTTGCTTTTCGTCGCGGTCTTTATTGTGGTTTAAAGTTTGGAAAGTATCTTCTAATAAGATGGCAATGTCTTTATTAAATTTGGGGATCCATTACATGAAAGGAAAATCTACATCATATCCATCATATAATTCCTAACCCACATGAATATTGAGTAACATGTCGATGGAGTTGATGTGAATTCCAACAATTTGCCCCAGATACCGAGCTCACTACGGAGGCAGTTTAATATATTTACTGACAAAGAAAGTGCAATATACCAATCTTTTTACGGGGGAAGTTTAATATATTTACTGACAAAGATAGTGCAAGATACCAAACTTTTAACGGAGGCAGTTTAATATATCTACTGACAAAGATAGTGCAAGATACCAATCTTTTTACGGAGACAGTTTAATATATCTACTGACAAAGATAGTGCAAGATACCAATCTTTTAACGGAGGCAGTTTAATATATTTATTGACAAAGATAGTGCAAGATACCAATCTTTTAACGGAGGCAGTTAAATATATTTACTGACAAAGATAACGTTGTTAGAAGCTTTGTCAATTTGTTCTGTTACATACCTATGTTAGGATCTATGTACATATCGTTTAATATAAACCGACATATGTCTTCATGGGTTTCTAATGATACATAACTAGCAACTAGTATATGTATCTTTAATGTAGCTTAGTAATGAAAATGAAAACAAAGAAATGTATAAGGCAGTTTATTAATCTTTGATTCTCTAGCTGGCTGTTTGACCGTCGTCGCTGCCCTGTCAATGTGTGTTTTGGCCGAGGATGCCCCTTGCATGCCCGACGGTGTCCTTGACGTTTTGAGGTTTCCATGTACACCCCATCACATACGCAGGTTTCTTGGTGCACGTGTGGAAACAAATACACAAATCAATACACATACCAATGACGTCGGAAGCGTTATGTATGGATTTCTGACCATTCTCATCACAAATTACGTAAGTCATATTTCTGTCCAACAATACAGGTAGAAAGTATGTTGGTATTTATAATTAACTGTATTTGTGATGTTTTTTACGGACAATATGAGTTACGATACTGATTGCGAACACGAAATTCATCACCTAAAATCATTAATGAAAAAATATGTTAACAATTATATTTTAAACACACATAGTCCATTATTGTGTACACAATAGAAAGATAGTTTAATTTAGATCGATAGTTCTTAAAAAATAAATAACCTTTTGATACATATTTATTTTCCTGATACAAGAATAGATAGTGTAATTGAAGACTTACAGATTGTTTAATTTATAAACAAAGATCATCGTACGGTCATCAAACGAAACAATAGTTCGAACCTTGAATCAATAAATCAGGACAAAAGATGAACATAGGAAAGATTGAAATGGAGACCATTGGAAAAGTACAAGGAAAATACAAATAAAACTGTGTGTTCCGTCAACAACAAAAAAATATACAGATACAGAGTTGATAACAGTCAACAAAAAGAGGACAACACGAACGAAGGAGCCACAACTACAAACGTTCACACCTCCTGGACCAGCTGATGCACTGCACATACCATTCATCACGACAGTAATGAAGGTCATTCATCCTCTATACTCCAGGGGTAACGCTTTACACCCCTGGAATATGTCCTAGCAAAATTGAAGGCTCAGTGTGCACCACCTTGTGAATGAGACGAGAAGACTAAGAATTTGTCGGTTATAGCGTAACGGTAAAATTGGCTGTCTTTAAAGTCGGGTGTCGCTCCTCTATAATCTGCGAAGGATATGTATCAGCCTAGCGATTGGTCAGGTTCTCTTTACTTGAGATCAATCAAATAGCTAGCCGCGTGCATTCAATTTCACTATGACGTATTCCAGGGGTGCAGAGAGCCAAAGTGAACGTAACCCCTGGATATCGAGGATGAAGGTCATTATAACGATTGAAGATAAATCTGTGGCGTAAATTAGAGCCGTTTGGTACTTAATTTCCCAACATTGTTGATAATATAATATGAATTTATTATGATGATGAATTTTTTATGATTTCTACAGCGAACACGACACTTCATACCGGAAAGCGTTATACAGAGGACGGAAGTGGTACCTGTCTACCAGGACCCCAGGGTTAGTGTACTTGACTATACTATCAACGTACAGAAAACAATAACATAAATTACATTCAGTGACACAGTAATGCTGTTTACATCAGATTGAGACTTGTTTGGAAAACGCATGCTCTGTTTTAATTGTATCAATATAATCGCTAACCTTCGAGACAACCATGGCGATAAAATAATTCATAAAAAGAAAAAGAAAAAAAATCCTGATCGGGGCTATCGTAATTCATTACTGTGACAATTAATCACTATAGATACGAGGACAAAAACCCTTTTTTTGCTAATCTTATTTGTAGATTAAAATCCAAAGTAAACATATCTAACTGCTCCATAAGACCATTTCCCAATGTTCACATCTCTGTTATAGTTTATATAGTGTTAGTCTACAAAGTGTTAACTTTTATGTAAATGCCTTCTGTTATTGTTTATATAGTGTTAGTCTACAAAGTGTTATCGTCTATGTAAATGTCTACTGTTAGAGTTTATATAGTGTTAGTCTACAAAGTGTTATCTTCTATGTAAATGTATACTTTTATAGTTTATATAGTGTTAGTCTACAAAGTGTTATCTTGGCTACTCCAATAGCAACGCTAGCACCATTTGAACTGAAATAATTTGGAAAAGTAAGATTGATAATTACAAATTGATTAGCTCCTTATGTCATTAATCATGGCAGATTATTTTTCTAATAGTAGCTGTAAAGTGTTATTATTGAATTTTTTACTGATTCCTACAATGATAAATCTTTATATTTCATTTGTGTGCAGACCTGTGACGGCGGGGGAGACCTGGCGACTATGGGCCATGCTGTAGCAGTGTATTTTGTGGAGCTGCACGCGATGCAATTAATGGAAACGAGGCTTCGGGTAGAGCTGCATGAGACACATACATACGAAGGAGTTCTCCGGATATGTCAACAGACCCTTCTTACTTTACTATGCAGGCTTGACGTCCGTCTGGTTCAGGCTGGAAATCCAGGTTTCCGTGACATGAGTTTGTCTAGTTTGGATGACGTCACCTGTCCAGAGACACATATCGTTGAATACACGGCCAAGTCCATTCATACCCTAGAGAACATGAGGGAGTACTTCCGGCTTATGGCGATGATTTGATTACCAACGTTTCTTATGTGACTATATAACTGCTGCCATTCGACCACTCAATATCTACAACATAACAAAATCAGTCCGTCCGGCCAACATCCACTGTCTGGGGTTTCATTGTTTCTAACTCTTGACCTTCAGTAATTCAGTTGGCACCATGTTAAAATGCAATAGTAGTTATTTCATCTATACACCTTCCGCCCTTCTACCATACAATTCAATACAATAAAGCTTCCGAGATTTAACTTCCAGGGGCAACAGACATCATTACTGTGTCACATAATATCACTAAATACGCGTTCTTATTTGTCATCAGTTAGTCATTTGTAAACAAGTTCAACATCAACCTCTATCAAAGCACTACAAAATGTGTAAATATTTTTAAATTTGCTATTCATTGCTTTTTTCAATTTTAAATCAATAAAGCTCCTTATCAGAATAGTAAAATATGAATAAAAAATGTAAAGAAATATAATTTATTTTTTATTTTTGGTTCTTTATATTGATATTTACTGTCAGAGGTCTGTGTTAAGAATTTGTTGCCATTCACAGAGGGACTTTTGATAAGGCTTTACTGTACATTTTACTGTGATAGTTCCGTGTTTAGAATGTGTTACCATCCACAGAGGGACTTTTGATAAGGCTTTACTGTACATTTTACTGTGATAGTTTCGTGTTTAGAATTTGTTACCATCCACAGAAGGACTTTTGATAAGGCTTTACTGTACATTTTACTGTGATAGTTCCGTGTTTAGAATTTGTTAATATCCACAGAGGGACTTTTGATAAGGCTTTACTGTACATTTTAATGTCAGAGTTCTGTCTTAAGAATTTGTTACCATCCACAGAGGAACTTTTGATAAGGTTTATTTTTCATTTTACTGTCTAGAGTTCCTTGAAAGATGTGACCAAGCTTTACTGTGTAATTAACTTGTCACAGTTCAGTGTATTGAGTTTAGATACCACCTACGGGGGGATTTTTATACTGTCATACTGTACTTAGTAGCTAATTGGTTATGTATTTCGTGGGGTTACAGGTATGTTACCGACAGATTGGTATATGTCTTGCGGTAAAACTTGTCTTTGTTTGCTGTGTCAGAGTATTACAATTACTGTTGAAATCTGCACCGTAAGTGACATCCCACTTTATAGTTATATAATTATTATGTATATATATATATATTTTAAATGTAAGAAATGCTTCTATGAACAAGCTTGTCCATTTCTATGTATTAAAATGTGCATAAAATAATGTGTTGTTTCTGTTGAATTGAATTTTTTTAATAAAGTCACTGGAAATCCTTATGTTGGTTTAGCAATATAAATCAAATAATATGATATGATCTTGATATATATTTACATAAATATCTAAATAGATATAGGTCTCATAAGTGATAACGACAATTACGTTTCAATATGGGCACTGGGTCCGAACCGGATCTGCTTGTTTCTTTTCCTTTCGATTAACTTTTCTATAATCCCTTTCCTTTTTCCTAAATACTTGAAACAATTTAAAGTTTTCCGAAATTTGTCACTTTTTCAGTTTACATTTTATACATTTTATCTTCATGCTAACGAGTCGTATTAACATGTAGGTACTCTCCGTTGGATGGGTACCTTACATACACTAGGACACAGTCATCACACAGCTGGGTGTCTAACAGGATTTCTGTAATGTTACCGTTTTACATTGCTACATCCTCATATCAGTGATGTCTTTATATCATAAACCCCAAAATTGTAAATAAACGTAGCAAATAAATCTGCAAACGTTGTTGTGTGATCTACGTGCAAGCAAATTATGCTTGTATATATTTATATGAAAAGGTGTTTCTTTTTAATAAGAAACACGTTATCTTTTAAAGCATAACGGTATTATTATTTATCATTTTATTAAAGTAGTCAATTTGTATCAGTAGGATTGAATGACATTTCCTCTTTCACTTGTCATTCTATTCGCTTTCTCAAGACACTGTACGATTCCATTGTCAATGTAGACATCTTTACTACCCCGATTTCTGACATCCTGGACACACAATTCCATTGTCATTTTAGACATATTTACACCCCCGATTTCTGACATCCTTGACACACAATTTTATTGTCAATGCAGACATATTTACGCCCCAGTTTTCCGACACCCTGGACACACAATTTTATTGTCAATGCAGACATATTTACGCCTCCGATTTTCGACACCCTGGACACAAAATTTTATTGTCAATGTGGAAATCTTCACGCCCCCGATGTCCGACAACCTGGACACACAATTTCATTGTTAATGCAGACATCTTTACGCCCCCGATTTTCGACAACCTGGACACACAATTTCATTGTTAATGCAGACATCTTTACGCCCCCGATTTTCGACACCCTGGA
>JAUMHH010228162.1:0-11825 GCA_032359455.1 Chlamys rubida
GTTATAGAAACAGACACAGACAGCATAAGGTTATAGAAACAGACACAGACAGCATAAGGTTATAGAAATAGACACAGCCAGAATAAAGTAATAGAACCAGACATATACAAAAAACGTTTACAGAAACAGACCCATACAGAATAAGGTCAGAGAGCCAGACCCATACAGAATTAGGTCAGAGAGCCAGACCCATACAGAATTAGGTCAGAGAGCCAGACCCCTACAGAATTAGGTCACAGAAGATGTTCAAACACGTAGACAATTAGGTCAGAGAAATGAACACGTGCAGAATTTGATCAGAAAACGGATATTTACATACAGAAGTCAGAGAAACGAGCTACACCTCAGTTCATTAAGTTATGCCTAGTTAGCATGTTAACCTGTTTTAGTTGGTTTTCTTAGCGCGAGGTTTACGTTCACATTTTTGCGGTACAAAAACGTCAGCCCTGAAATTCCGACACTAATTAACGGTCGGTTAACCATGACATCTTCTTATCTTTTCAATGAAATACATTCCATAATACTGCTACTGTGATCAATTTCCTATGTTTTAATTACATACCGCTTCTAACGACGTTTGACTTCGTGAATAGTTCGCCTAATAAACACTTGTTAATCCCACATGGGAAGTTTGAATCCATGACATCAACAGAACGTAAATCTAAAATATTCCATTAATACACAAACCATCGGTCGCAACATGTTTTTGTTTATATCCCCATTAGTAATGACGGAATGATTTATTTATAATTTTGTAATTTTTATACTAAGCTTTATAACACCACACATAAACCGCCATAAATCGCGCGCTGATCCACCATACAGTGCTGTAATTATACCATTGATGAACTAGATGGTCAGGAATATCTCAATGTCGCCACGAAACAGTTTGTACAAAAAATAATCACATGAATGTAAATACTAGTATATTTTGTAGAACTCTCCGGTCAACACACATGCATGTGAATATTCTTCTTTCTATCTTTCTTTCTTTCTTTCTTTCTTTCTTTCTTTCTTTCTTTCTTTCTTTCTTTCTTTCCTTTCTTTCTTTCTTTCTTTCTTTAGTATTTTTTGTTTAATTCTCCCGTCATGTATTTCTTCTTCATACGCGATGTAGTTCAACAATCGATGCTTATACTCAACATGGATTAAAATCTAGCAATAACAACAATATTGAATTGTTTTAAGACATATTTGATTACAGACTTGTAATCATATCTGCGTGAATTTTGCAAATCAATGAACAAAGTGAGCACCACAAACCGAATTCGCGGCCTAATCCGTCATTTTAAAGAAAAAATAATTAAAGATGTCTATCATTCCACTCTGATCATAAATCATGGTAGAAAGAAGTTCCATTGCCAGTAACTGTGTGTGTGCTGACTATGAAATAATAAAGCTCCACCGGAGCGACCAGATGGCGATTTATAGAATATACTGTGGTCGCTAAGGCCTGTTTTCTTATCTAAAATTTGCAAATGAACTGACAAAAATTACATTATAATGATAAACTACCATCATTTAGCGTCCCTGTTCATGAGAATTTTAGCAAAATCATGAACAACTGTCAACGTCAGCTACTTTATTATATTCTAAAAATTTAATCTCGCTGGTAACAAGCATTTTAATTGGCTAAACAAATATGTTATCAGCCCATAACGTAAAAAATTACGTCGCCGTTTGTAACGTCGCTTTTGATTGGCTGATACAGCGGCGTAACAATTTCTAAGAGAAAAGAGTCCATCAATAAAAGTCGATTTCCACAGGGATTGTGTATAGTAGATTAAATTATAAGGATTTACTTGAATATATTTTTATGTTATGAAGCTATAACACAAAAAAAACGGAGTGTACTCTCATCATAAAATGCGTTTTTTTGAGTTACATCTCCATAACATAAAAAAATATATTAAAGTTAATCCTTAATTATAGCAGTCTGGTAAAACATTCTGTGCTTTTATCTCTTTTTTATTTAGTTAAAATATTATTTGAAATTCCATGTTTAATATGCATCGAGTTTCAGAAATAAAATACAACAGAGATTTTATAAAAAGTAAGAGGCTGTGATGGTATGCCGGTGACTTTGTGCGGCAATCCGAATAAATGCTTGTACGTGTACAAGCTGAAATCACAGAAACTGCTAACTCTCCATCAGCTCAATTGTTTTCTGTGTTCCAGATTGTGGTCCTAAAAGTACACACGTCTAACACCTGATTTACTACATCGCGTGAAAACAGAGTCTAGATAAATTAAAGAAACACTCTCGTGCAATCCCATCTAGGTTCTATAAAAACGCCAGTCCGTCGCGCCGGTGGAGCTATATTATCGCGCCTTCAACACCTTCAATGGAAACAGCATCACACAGACACTATCAAATACTAGGTTGAAAATATACAAGTCGGATTTAATCGCCTTTTCTAACTTTTCTGTCTTCTTTGTTGCCGCCACCATTGCAGAGTGGCGTTTTTACTTTAAGCGTTAAATCTGGTTCAATGAAATCCAGTATGATGATTTTTAAAAGAAAAAAAATCCGTGTTTATATGAAAGAAGCGAATCTGAATCTTAACGACCACAGAGTTACGTATACTGCGCTGTTAGTTACTAGAAGTCAAGCTCTTCTCGATGTCAAAGTTACTACACAAAACATCTTCAAAAGTATCCTTGTGCTTTGTAAAATTCAAGGTCAGGTTGTTTAAACACGCAAATGAAAATGTTTTAATATCACGATTTTATCTCACGGGAGCTGTGTGGATGTCATTACGAAAATGTTGGTATAGATCTAAGCCCGACATTGCTGGGAGATATGGGATGAGTGGCAGATTGAGCACATGTAAATCACCTGGTAATTGTCATCATACTGAGGAGAGGCGGAACATTGGAATGGGGAAACCTCACGCTACAGCTTCACGTGACGTCTCCAGGCCCTGTGGTGGTATTTGTTATGATTCAAAATTAATGATTTTGTGTTTCTTTTAAGAGTTAGAACCATTTTAAAGCTTGTCATTGTTACCACTTCCGCCACCACCCTATCTCTATTACGGTGTCCGTCTTGCTGTCTGTCTGTTCATCCACACTTTCGTCTCTGGTGAACTATGTGTCGTAACTGGTGACCACGCTGGTTTATCTCATACATATAAATACCTGTGTTTGATCACTGATAAACGATGAATTAATTAACACTGGGATATCATAAATGTTTATAAGTTCTGTGTGTATCTGTGTATATTGGTAACCTTTGACCTCGAGTGGTTTTGTTATCGGTCACCACTTGACACGCACACAGAAATAGTTCTTCGCAACGAATTCATTAAAAGTTGTTTATTTTATGTCTGTGTTTGAAAATAGTTTAAACGGATTCAGTGGGAAATTAAATTGAACTATATATCGATATTCTCATTTTTAATCAAGGAAATGCAGCAAAGCCACTGGACACCAAATCTTTTCATGAACATAACTAATTATCAGTGCCAGATGCCAACTTACTATCCAACGCACGAGGGAATCGATCCTGCGTATTTTAATTTATTCTTCCAAGATGTTTGTTTTTATCGTTCAGAATATTTCGTTTACGCTCAAATGATTGTCTAAAGGCACCAAAAATGTATGTTTTGATATAATACGAGTGAAACATATATGGTATTCAAAGCAAAGTCCATTCAAATTACTATTTATTAAACTTTTTAAAAGTGACGCGACGCAGATAATTTTACCTAGAAAAAAGAGGAACTTGGGGCGTAAAATTTGGCGCCAGGTTCTAATGACGCCACGCTTGACAACTAGGCTGAGCGCCATTTTGAATGGGTTACTCAATATTATTCTGCCGTTTGCTGTTATTATCTGGTATGATTTCCAAACAAAAATGATATTAATTGTGTAGTTATGTTTATATTATGATATGTGTTGCAAACGTGCACCAATTTCTGAATCTGCCGTCGCTTCATCTTAGTTTTGAACTGTAAAGCTACACAGTGAATAGAAAGTTCCGTTATAATTGGACAATACTAAAAGGGATATCCTGGTTTCTTATATATTCACTTCAGTGAAGATGAAAACACTTCCCCAATGGTTATTTCCTAATATTCCTGGTGTAAAAATGTAATAATAAAAGTATTACGTAGAGGTTTACTAACATTTTCAGTAGATGGTATGCGGCTTCAATTTCCCAGGAAGCTGTCATGTATGGGAAAGCACCGGATAGGGACTAAGTGGTTACAGACCAAACCATTTCCCTCTTAATACCCCTCAATCAAGATCTGTCGTTCGTCAAGACAAATTCATAGAATATTTTGAAAGGTGCAAACATGTAAAGCCAAGCGATTGTTTTGACGACTAGATCTGACATATAATTCCCTCAATTACTATGTCGTTCTTATATCACAAACGGTCAATATTATCAGTTCTATGCATACTGGAGTGCCTTTCAGGACACATGAGAAACTAGATTGATATGCTGCCTTCATCGAAAAAAGTTAGGATACAATGTATGTGTTTTATCCTCTAAAGGAGACAAACAAAATCCTAACAAATAGTCATTGCTGCTCTCTGCTTATTGCTCAATTTTGAATGGATGCTACATTTAGTAAGGACTGGTCAGCCCGTTGTCAGTATCACGTGACCAGGCAGAGTGTCATGCTACCGTGTCCAGGTTATGACATCCGAGCGACATAACATTTAA
Organism: Chlamys rubida; assembly: GCA_032359455.1. Taxonomy (NCBI): domain Eukaryota; kingdom Metazoa; phylum Mollusca; class Bivalvia; order Pectinida; family Pectinidae; genus Chlamys; species Chlamys rubida. The sequence goes on from JAUMHH010228162.1 coordinate 4,676, forward strand.
AGTGACCCTTACATGGCCCGAGTTTCCGTGGTCACCGTCTACATATGACCAGCGGTTACAAGGACGTAAAATCCCAAACCATCCAACGTCATTGACACTGTTTCTGTATGTGAAGATGTATGGTAAATCACGGAGTTAACGCTCAATTGTCTATTTCATCAACAAAACGTGTTGTCGGTGTTATCAATCAATGCTATGTTTTGCTGACGTTTTATCAAATCGAATTCGAATACACAACATACACAATCTTAATTATATAAATAATAACACACATCGACTGCCAACCTATATTTTCACATTGAATAATTTTACAAAAAAAACAAACCAGATTTCAAAGATTGGTTTGCTTTTTTGTGTTATTTACGACATAAGACGGAACACGTGTCACATAAACTCTAAATAAATGGACTCGCTGTTTATATAATTGGCAGGTACCGCGATATTTATCATTGCTTCGTCTAGATAAAAAGGAGAAATCCAATAATTAAATAAAAAACAACAGTTTCGTTTCAGCAAAGAGATGGATGTTCTTAATTCTGTTCATGTTCAGCGAGCATCAAACGAACGAGCCCCATGGTAATAATGCTGTTTATGACTTAAAACGTCACATACAAATATGATTTGGTGAAATAGTCCATCTTTTCAATATGTAATGTGTTTACATGAATAAAGCATTATACCTGAAACAGTTGTGCATTTTTTGGTAATATAAGGGTTATAAACGCAGTAGGATCAGAAATAGTGTTGCCACTTCTCCCACAAAGCATGAACATCGTTAGAAATAAATATTTATATGACATAAGGATGTTCCAGGAAGGTAGCTTGCACTGACGATAGAAAAAAACGTAAATATTTGGGAATACTTTTATTCAAATCATTAGTTACTATAACTTTAGAATGTAAATATACGCTTTGCACTTTAGCATTCCTACCTGAACGACAACCAGTAACATCCATCTTTTCTTTGAAAATTCGACGGGCTTTATGCACTGTGGATTTAACTGATTAGCATTCAATCCGTAATGACTGTCATAAAAACGTTTCATATTTATGAAACTATGTTCATTGTTCAAATAGTTTTTAGAGTTTGGATAAATAAATTGAAAATCTAACATGACAAAGTGCATGCAGTTTACATAGCGAGGACAAGCAAAGGCAATTTTCTCCACCCAATCTCGTCTGAACTCTAAGAATTATTCATATAGGCATTGTCTTGCACACTTTAATTCCATCTTTTGCCTCTTTTGACTTATTAAACGATTAGACAAACTAATCATGGTGCGCACCATTTAGGTAGTCTGCGAACTATGTGGCAGTTATACCAGTATGCCCGCCACATATTATATATACGGTGCATTGCTTAAATATGTATACAACCAATTGGTGCATGGTCTGTTTTACGATGCACAAACAACCAATTGGAGCATGATATGTAATATAATGCGCTATTATCTAGTCATATGGCACTTTGTAATTACTTCCACATGTGTATGTCATTGTATGCTTGAGTGAGATTATCGTGTTTTGTTTTACGTCCGACGGCATCTTGCCCCATACTTGAATGCTACAGTACAAACCAATTGAACAAACCCATACCATTTTATACTCTATCTTTATTAATGGAGTTTTGCTAGAAGGAGAAACCCATTTCTCTGAGAATCCATGCTACGACGTCCGCGGAGATGGAACCCTGGCTGCCTCGGTAAAGTACATGGTTGAGGGTGGTTATAGACGATATTGTGCCATGTGCTATCCAACACGCCATTATTTTAGTCTACTTTACACCGGAATAGGGGTCCACTGGCTTCCTGGTAAAATCGTTACGAAATACGCCAAACGGTGCTGGCTGCAAATAGATCTGCATAAAAGAAATGATCTGCTTTTTGTCTTTTTGTTTTAAAAGGGGAGCAGAATCGGATTAGGAAGTAAAATGGTTAATATAAATCACATTACTTTGAACCAAACGTAATAACATTTGTAACCGTTGAATGATATATGATGTTATCACTACGTGATTACCTTCTTTGTATCTTGTTTCTGGTCCAATGTCATTCAACAATTTTATTTGGTGATTGAATATTGTTTTACTTTCGTAGCCCTTTTGACATACATAATTGAAATATTTAATTTCTTATGTTGTGAAGGCGTCACCTCTGCGGTGTGACCACTTTTGAGCCCGGTGTGCTGGCAGACAATGGTCCAACTCCTGTAGTTGTTATCTATGTCAGGTTCTGGTATGCAGGCATGGTTGTTAAACTTGAAAACAAATTATTATTCAATTCAAAGTGGCCTACGATGAAACAGTTAGTTGTCTTCGTATAATGGATTGTGTCCATAGGAGATATATAAAAGTAACAGCAAAAGTTCGTATGGGGTCACCTGCCCGATCACGTGTTTTGTCTCCGGGTACTCCGGTTTCCTTCCACAGTAAAACCCTCTTCGCGCTAACATCTGGGCCAACAACAGTGATTTGTATCAGTTGTAAAAAGTTGTTTCAAAATTGTTGTAAAATAAATAATGTTTATATTTATATTTAAAAATGATAAAAAGACAATTGATAGTTATTTTGGCTTACGTCGACCAATTGCAAATCGATGACTTGAAAAGTTATGAAAAGTGAAAATATTAATATCAAAATTAATATTCATATTTTACTCAAAATTACTTTTGTTTTCTACCTTAGGTAAGAAATTGGGACTTCACTGATTAAAGCGTTTTAACCGCTCCAGTATGTGTGACATGCACCCGAACATGACGTAAAACAAATAAACATGACGTCACCAATCAATTACGTCACTAGCAAATACAATTATGCTCTTCACCCATATTTTAGCACTGTGTTAAACATGTAATAGGGAGTAAGTCTTAAGATAATATTCTACGCCTAATTGACATTGTCTTGTGGTTAAACAGGCTTCAATCACATCTCGTCAGAAAGAGATTACATTTTTCGGGCCATGTATTATCGACCAAAATAAGATAATATGAACATGATTTAATTAGCATCGATTTGTAAGCTATTATCTGAGTTATAACATCAGGCTTGTATTTTACGTTATAGTCACAAAAATGTCCACATTCTGTAAGAGGATTATAGCCACCGAGGACTGAATCTGTCTCCTGACAAGCTCCTCTTTACATGCGGTGGATCTATGGCGAATGCACGTATACATGGGCGTTATATTTGGACAGATTCATATTTCGACCGTTAGGAAATAGTTGGAAAACATTCAAATATGTGATTGATTTAAAACTTATCACGTTTGATATCAGCTTGACCGTTGATCTTAACTTGAAAATCGTTCCAATGTACTCACCACGCTGTTGTTCGAGTCAGAAAACCAGCACTTGAAGGGTTGCAAGCTTCGCGCACGGTTGACATTTGTTTAAAGTTTAAACATTCAAATTTGTTTCTCGGAAGAGGATTTTTGGGGTTTCAAGTACTCTAAATCGTTAAGTATATACCCATAGATAATTTAGTGGTCTGAAAAATCGATATTAACCATTTAACGTGTGCAAGACCTCGCTACAGGGACCTCCACACACGTCTACCAATCAGCACTAGCGACTGGCGGAAGGTTAGATCAGTGAAATAGTGCGACGAAGGATTCCTCTGGTACATTGAGATATTCTTTTAGTTTTAAATCACCCCCGATGAAATTCAGATATTCTCTTCCGAATTCCAGTGATAAGAAAAATATTTGCAGAATATCCAATACGTGCTTTAGACAATGTAGAGAGCAAAATAGATCAGAATGTGGAAGATGCTTTTTAACATAAACACGATGACAATTTCTAAAAGATACGCGGGAACCCACGTTTGCATAACACAATATGTGAAGAGGGAAGAAATGATAAAATCTAACAATCCTTCCATACGTGCACTGCTAGCATTTGCTGATAGTAGGTCGATGTTTTCCATTAAAAGTATGGAAGTATGTACACAAGTCTATTGTATATTATATTTTGTTATCAAAATATGACTCATAAAACCGCTAACGCACTTTACAGACAAATAAATCAAAATCTGAACTCTTGTTTGTTACATGTACAAACTAATCACACCCAAGTTGACCTTACTTTGTTGACTTTTGAGATATGCAGAATGTTCTCTAAAAAAATCGAACCAATTCTCGTAAACAACGTGAGTTTGCAAGGGATACGCGTGACGAATTGCTTGCCATTAGTCTGACTACACCGGTCTGACTGCCTGTTACAATGTCTAGAAATATATCCAGGCGTGTTAGAAACGTCGGCCTTGAGTCGGCTACAGCCGCATCGACTCAAGGGACCCCATTTAACGATATTCTATCTTCAGAGACCACCATTACCTAATCCAACCAAAGTAATTTACTACGGAACATATTAAGTTTCTATTAATAAACCGTCTATGCTAAAAGACAACGTTTGAGCCAAGTTTGAGCATGGAAGATTCACAACAAAAAGTGGTAATAACTGTTGCCATGGTTACTCGATGCAGCCTTTAAAAAAGTGCAACTACTGAACAACCTCAGCATACTATCCTTCGTTTTATCTGCCTCCTCGTTTTTCGCTGATATATCTCAATATCTCCTTGTTCCTTTCCTGAGTACTTATTTTCAAGGTATCGCCAAATCACGGTTAGTAAACGATTCCACTTCCCTGGACAAATACTCATTACACGTTTCTGTTTCATAAATCCATTTTTTTCATTTCAACGTGTCCTAATTGATCATGCGACCTTTATAGTACTGTGCTGTGTATCTCCTGTTCTAAAGAGTTTTACGGTAATAACCGTCTAACATAATTATATTCTAAAATGTAGATAACTTTCGAACAAATTAAAGGATAGATGTGTAAAAACCAATAACGTACACATGTTGACGTTATATCATAGCTGAGAGATGTATCGTGGGGGACATACAGAAAACTAAAACACATTGACAGTTAAAATGGATTTTGTTAATTGTTTGTTGATACATCGAGTGGAGATGTACGGGGAAACATTAAGAAGTAAAGTGACCATAATGCAAATTGGCAGTAAGCGAGACGGCAGATGAAACGAAGGGCATTCTATCGATAGGCTACTCTACATACTTAAGTAGCAATAGATTGTATTTTGATGCTCAAAATGTAACACAGATGGATGTTGGATCAATATTGGGCCCTACATACTTGACCTCCTACATCCGTCTCGGTGTCCAATCTGTCACAGGCTGAGCTGCTGCCGTAAGGCGATTGCCGATACGTCCCTGTCCTCTTAAATATAATGGCCTCTTCAATCTGGAGGTCCGGTAATACCACACTCGTCTCACGTGATGTCCAATCTCCTCAGAACCGGTTCCTCTGATTATCACTCAAATCTTAAATCTATGCAATTAAATTTCTTGCTGTTTCTCAAAACCATTTGGCCCGTTTCTAGCACATACACAGTAAAACCTTGTTGTTCTGCCTTCACTTGTCAAGCGACATTTTGGCGTTACAAAGGTTTCTTTCCGATAGGTTGATGGAGATATATACATGTATCAAGGATTTGTTAGTATAAAAGCAAAACGGAGACCTTAAAATATGTTTTTGGTAAGCGAGAAGGCAAATGAAAAGAGATTCATTAGATATCTATATTGAAAATGCAACATGTAGTCAATTACTTTTATTCTGTAGCAGCCAAGAAGCAATTTAGCCCATTCCCTCCACCTCGTGATGTATAGACTCACAGATATTACAAGAGGTGGCAGATACATGAGGAAGCATGGTAATCTAGTGGTTGTACGCCGGGCTAGTGACCGAAGGGTGGCGGGCTCGAGTCACGTCACGGCACTGTGTTGTATCTCGGAACAAGATACTTTACTCCGCTTGTTCCAGTTTACTCAGCTGTAAATGAGTACGTGGTTGGGTAGTGCTAGAATTGTTGAAAGCTAGCTGTGAGCGCCTAAATGGCAGCACCGGCTGTATGCTCCCCGGGGAGTTGAGAAAGACATTGGCTGGTTGCAAATGCCCTATAGCCACAGATAATAAGTTGTGAACCGCTTTGAGACGACCTACGAACTAGGTTAGGTTGTAATAAAGCGGTATGTAAAAACCTCGAATTATCATTGTTATTATAAAACAAGGGGCGTTATATAACTTGCTTTTTTCCTCACTTGAACTTTGACCTCTACAATCATGGGGTTTGTTAAACAGAGTCTCAATTATATATTTGCTGGGCCTCCGTGTCAATCTCCACCCTCTCTATTTGTTATGTTTTCAGCTTTTATCTCAACCTCTGTAACCTCAGTATTGTGACCCCCAGCATCGCCGATAATCACGAAAAAGTGTCTATTACCTGCGCACCGAATTTTGTATTTCTTGTGTTTAATTATGAATGTCCGCCTCAGATTGATAAATAAATGTAAATAGATTAGATTCATTTGTACAAGAAGAGATCTGTACGAGTCTGAGATAATATTAAAATCAATTGAACTACACAATACGTGTAAGAGGCGCCCATGGAACTGGTGATAGAGATAATGGAGTATACGCCTAGCAATAAAGTGGTATCACACAAGAGGAATCGGGCGGCCATGTTTGATATATCCAGCCTCACTTTGATATTACAATGTGAAGCATTCGCACGGATACATACATATCAACACAATTTAAATATTAGTTCGTACTTTTAACATTTGAAGCTCTACAAATCACATAGTCTGCAACACATATACCGTATAGTTCAGTCCTTTTATCTATGTGGATAACCACACAAACGAACACACAAAAAAGAGGTCTAGATCGGTAGAATGTACAACATAAAACCGGTGTTCGTACCCAGTACATTGTATATCTAAAGTTTAGGATATCAAAGGGTATTGTCTAGTCTCGTTTGATGTGATCCCCAAGTTCTACTTTAACCTACTTATTCAAAATTACACGGTCTTTTTTATCGAATTGATACTGGTTTCATGTCGAGCGAAAACGTATTAAACGTTCAATGTGGTTTTCGGGGACAAAACACATCTAATATTGGTTCATATACAATAAAACAGCATTTTTATCGCCAACATTTTCCAGGCATATCTCCGGTGTAATACATTACATGTAAGGGTTTTGGCGATACAGAGAGGGAGGCGTACAATGTATGAATTGTTGAAGAAGATATTGAGAGGGAGGCGTACAATGTATGAATTGTTGAAGA
>JAUMHH010228173.1:0-11825 GCA_032359455.1 Chlamys rubida
GAAATTTCATAATGAACTATTCCAACCTTTGAATTGGAAGAGTTCAAATGTGTCTTCAGGGGTAAATGAGTTAAATTTATCATAATACAGGTGGATTAACATTCGTCCCTAGGATTGTGATATTATAATTAAGCCTATATAGAATTCAACACTTTTCCTAATGTGATGTATTCATACATACGTGTATAAGAGGATTATTACGCTATGATTAGCCAGCCCAGGTCACTGACTTGCTGTGATATGTTGTCTCCTATCGGAATATTATACTAAATAGACTTTCATCCCAAAACACATAATTGAGAGAAACTTACTTGATGTTAGAACAAAGATACCTGTCCATCTTTGAAAACAGACAAGAGAATTGAATTGGAAGAGGAAGATCACCCAGCAGACTCCAAATAGTAAATTCAAAATGTTATAAGCAACAAAAACCAGTGTCACAGCTAGAGAAAGAATGCAATACATGCATGAAATAAAATTTATTATATTCTGGTTTCTTACATTTTCTAACTCAATATACTATATACATGTATATCCATTCAAAGGTTAATATACATGTACATGTGATGCCTGCATGGCGGTTATAATTATGGTTTTCAGTGTACAAAGGAATCGGGGGGGAAAAAAGAATATTATGGAGAAGATAGCAGAGCTTTAAGTCTTTTTTTGTTGTGTGTGTAAAAACAGAAATATAATACTCGTTTCTAAACACCTGTCAATGTGTTAGGGATGAACACAGTTTTTAAGTGCACATCTTTGGTTTGCATTCCGCAGTGAGTTTGTGTAGAGTTTGTGTAGAGCCGAGCGTTTTGTTTCTGTAAACAGAGACCAATTACGCATGCTTTCCGCACATGCTGCTCACATGGAACGATGGACCTCCAGCAGCGATAAAAACACAAGACAGGCATGTTCCTGCCGGTTGGCAGCACTGACATGCTAGCTTATACAGAGAACTACACGGACTATAACATTTCAAAAGTCAATCTAAACCGAGGGTGAAAAGATCAGGTCTCGGTAATCAGGCGTTTTATATTGTCTTATCCAGGCCTATTGTTGTAGTTCAAAAATATGTTTACATATTTGAAATGATACGTTTCACAGACGATTTTAAGGTTTTATATATATGTGGTGCTGTTTAAAGCAGCAGTTACAGGCCCACTGAGCCTTTTGTGATGGGGTTGATAACTGAGATGCTGACAGACCTGTAAGTATACATGTACCTGGTGACCGGGTATGGTATATCAGTCAATATAGATCTAGATACCCCGCCCTACACATATCTGTGTTACGCTGATAAACAGATATGTAAACAATATGTGTTACTATTTCTACAAGAAGTAAATGTCCTGCAAGTTTGATGGACAGTGTGAACACATATTCAGGACAAAAGAATCGGTTCACAACTGATGAACCATTGAAAAATACATACAAATGATTTGTTCAGATTGTTCTTTGAGTTACTTCCTGATTGTTAACTCATTTACCCCTGAAGACACATTTGAGCTCTTCCAATTCAAAGGTTGGAAGAGTCCATTATGAAATTTCAGGAGTGAATGAGTTAAGATCAGCGGCTGGTCAGCACTGTATCAGTTCTATTTATAGCTTCATATCATTATACCAATTCTATTTATAGTACGTACCAGTTCCATTGATAGTGTGATGTTCTTGTCATAATAGCAGGCCAAATGGGCCTGCATTGTTCATCTTTCATTCAATCTGTTAGCAAGCACATCACATCTGTGACCTTCAAAGTAGGTTCAAGCCAAAGTTATTTGATCAACTGTTTAAATTTCATTACCCTGGACCCTTGGCATTGTTGTTAGGGGATTTTCACTTATTATACTCATGCTTCTTTCAAAGTTGGTCAAGGTCATTCATTCAGACAAACTTTATTAGTATATCTTTTCATTTAGAAGTTATTTAAAGAGGCCAACACATATGACCCCTGTGATCTTGACCGTTGGTCAAGGTTTCATTGAACAAACTGGAAACCTTTATTCTGTATATATATATGTTACATTCTATTTATGACATTCAAAACTTGATGACATTTGTATTAAGGACATGGTAGTAACTATGGCCTCGTCATCTATACCCAGTTATATATCTGTATAGACCTACATGGTCAAAGTACTGTACCTACAAGTAGCCCCGCCCAACACAACAGTTACACACAGTCAGAATGTCAGCTAGGCTGTGATGAGGTGACTGAGGTCAGGGTTAAAACAGTCTATCACTGACCATATCCCGGCTCGGGACACGTATACAAGGACAAATGAACTCAAGGTCAACCATTTTGGTGTTGAGATATATTAAAGATTGCATGCGCATGTTTGCTCCATTAAAAAAATTACTTGGTCACAAGTCAACATTCTGCTTTAATTTTTTCCCTAGTAAAATTATGGTTGTTAACCCTTTCACCCCTAAGTAACTTTAGTAGACTCTACCATACATTTATCTGGGCAAGTCCATTGTGGTCCACAGTGGTGAAAGGGTTAAGTCATAGCCTAATAATAGTGTTTGCCATATGTTCATTTTTATCTCCATTTTGTTCCTGTTTTAGAATTTGCAGCTGTTATAGTCCTTACGTCACTCAGTTAAACAAGACACTTATAAATCAAGATCCGATGGTACACAATGATTTTGCAGATTTTATGACAGTTTTCACGAGAGCAGATAACATACATACAATGCAAACCGGAAAAAAATAAAGAAAAAAAAATAAAAATAAATATAAGTTGTGCTTTGCTGTACTTTAGTCAGTGAAACTTGAGACCACTAGTGATGGTGTGTCCGGTGTACTTATTGAAGAAATCAGTTCTAGCGTTACATTAGCATGAAACCAGACCCTGACCAGATATTGTGATGTGCTCTTACATTGGTCACCCTTGTGAAGTCTAATCGGAAAATTTAGGAATACATTTAGATCTTATCTATTCATGATCCAGTGCATCTGGGTGAAAAAAGGAAATTTATCAAATTAAACATATTCACATGTGGTTGAGTGGTAATCTTATCCCCAAAAACAAATTCCCATATTAAATAAAAAAAAGACTGATTGTCCAATTCATTTTGATGTACTGAAATATGAGTTGATTTGAATTAATTTGAGGAAGTATCTGTGGTCTTTTTTCGACCCGTCTATAGGTAAAAATTGTCCCTATTTACGACCTATCTATAGATATCTCAGTCTCTTTGTGGAGGTAACGCGCGCTAAGTTCGTCTCTCCGCCCACAAGGGTACAGATTTAATGTCTAATGCCCCAATAATCACTTGTAGCTACAATACCATGCCGTACAGTTTCATCCATTGCTTGTAGGAATATTTTAAACACATGGTCGACATTTCTTCGTGTTCAATGCTTGTCCGTACTCCGTTGAAGCTGAATCTTGTATCATGGACACTTGTAAGGTGTAACAATTCACCTGCTGGGGCCGTGTCCCCTTTTTGTCCATATTCTGGGGCCTTAGACAAGGGCCATCTTCACAGCTGGTTTGGGGCTTGATGGGAAAACTCATTATCCAATATATCTGGCAGGTGGTCTATTTCTTGTTGTTCACAAAATTACAGCCAATTTACATATAGCCGTCCCATATTCTATACACAGAAAGTGATTAAAGTATAATAAACCTGTCCCGGGTTAAGCCATGTAATAAACGTGTTCTAGATCTTAATACAGGCACTGTAAAATTCCTATACAAGGTTATAACTACAGGCAGAAATACAAACCAGACTGATGAAAAAATATGATAAATTATATAAAGACAAGGCTTGTGATTAATTTAAAGTAAAATGTTATGTAATTTTGGACACTATTTGGATTTGTTTGTTGAGTCAATGTTTACACTTCTAAGAATAATGATCCTGTCTCTTTGTACGTTGAGAGTAACACTGCGACTGTGTTGTACCAGGGAAGCAGTGCTGTGTAAAAAGTACAGGTTATCTTTATTGAAGTGACATACATACGCCCTGACTGCGCCACATTAAAAACTCACTTTGATCCGACGACAGATAGGATGTACATAATTACCTCGCGGGGTGTTATTATGCAAATGAGGGTCGTCACATGTGACTGTTTGTGACATCAGCGGTTTTCGTTGAGAGAAAGGATGTCATGCTTCAAGGTCAGGGACAAACTTCAAAATAGTTTTTATTGTATATTGTGTAACACTATAAGACAAGTCTCGCATGCGTTTGGTCTGGGAATGTTTAAGTCCCGTTGTAGTGTAAAGTCTGGGAATGTGTTACACTTGAATTATGGAGAAAGCATCCTGCCGTTAGTTTAATTTTCAATTCAAAAATTTTCAAATACACTGGTAAGTGTGCTGGCTAACTATAGCATGGCTGACGTTCCTAACACTGTGTTGAGAAGAAGCGAAACCTTTTAGGTGGTGTGGAATAATTTGCAGGATTTATGCTTTTCATAATGCCAGCTGACATTTGAACCTGTTTTTCCACCTGAGTGATACTGCAACAGTTATGACAGGTGTGTGATATGCCTGTGCTGAGATGACAGGTAGGGAATATCGCCACACAGGGATACAACTGACTCTACCATTACACTGCCTCTAAGTTCCTGTCTCATTTACCGCCCTATTAGGACCGTCCAACGATGTCCACTTTGTGAACGGTCAATTGACCACTCCTGGATCCAGGCGTTCTATAATTGCAGGAAATTTAGGACAAGTTTTCAATGACCTGGTTAAAATTTTCATTGTGATGCTATGAACACCTGTGCCATTACAGGTAAGAAACGTGGAGATACAAGGACTGTTTTACTACCTCAAAGTTAACGTACGATTTATGAAACTTTGAAATTCAGCATTAATAGTGTCTAATTGGGTGAAAATTGGAATTCTTGAGATTTTCGGGAACTAATTGCAATTCTGTTCATTACCTATGTGTTTACCTGAAGAGTATACCTGTGTTTCACCTGTGACGTACCTGTACCGGTGATTAATCTTCGTACAGCTGACCATTACATTAATGACTTGAGTGTCTATTGTAAGGTTATCAGATTACTAGTAAAATTCCAGCCAGGTGAAATGTCATTGATTTGTTGATGCAGTGTTACACCTGTACTTTACCTGTGCATGTATGTAGACAAGTCGTCACAGAAGGTACATGAAGACAGGTGTATAATAATGAGGACATGTGTGTATAATGATTGTATACAAACACTGCCGAGTCAGTGACAGGGTAGCTATGTTAGGGGGTGGACCTACCCAACACCTGGCCAACATTATCTACCTCCTTAGCTGACCATACGGGGTCAGTGCTAATTAGATCTAGATCATTAACTAATTAGTCAACTGGACATTTTTGTACAGCTGTGACTGGTGACAGAGTTTCTACACCTGTTATCTACTGTAGTGTGTGACTGCCTATACAGTGCTGAGGACGGGGACCTGTGACCATGTGTAGAAGCTACTAAATACTAATCATGGCACCATTCCAGTGGATTAAATGTCTCTAACCTCAACATGGCCTGAGGTCGGAATCCACTATTGTCAGCGGACTGTGTATCGGACCTTGTTCAATACCGTTTTACCTGGATAATCAAACGGACCCAGATTGGAGGGAGCTTTTCATATATCATGTCCTTACATATCAGGTTTTCATCAGTCCACGTCGGTCGTGGATCGCTGGGGCATGGTGAACTGTAAATAAGTATACCGTATCGCCCTCTAATGTTTCATAATCATGTCAGGAGATGAGTGATTGTGTTTAAATTTCTCACCAACATAATTGGAGCCGATCCATTTCCGTATACATGTGATTATTTGTTTAGTCAGATATACCGGTGAAGCAGACAAGTGCTGACCCAGGATAAAAAAATATTGGAATTTAGAAAAAAAAATAAAATATTGTCAGTGTTAACATTATGGATAAATGGTGCTGGTTGATAATAAGAGGTATGTGAGAGTATTGAAAATAGGTGTGTGTATTCTGTGTTGTACGGAGATATCCACCGACACAGTACGTGATAGATGTCATTCAGACCTGTGGTTGTGCAATGAAATTGCCCGTGAAATGTGGAGAATGTGAAAAATCGTAAAAAGTGAAAAGTTTAAATTGTTTCTCCTTCTGCATCGTAGAGTTTGTAATGTATTAATGATGTACAGAGAAAAGCAGTTCAGAGAAGTTCTTTGTCAGGTTAATGTTCACGTCGGATTAATGTGATTCGGGAATTAATATATATGGGATATACGCCACATCGACAGGATTTCTGGTGACACAATGAAAATTTTGGGATTCAGTGTATCGTACATGGTTGGTTGTAAATTTATGATGCTCAAGCAAAAATGAAAGAAAATGGTATCGTAGCATTTCTCATCAATGTCAAGCTTCTGAGTGAGGGAGAATGAGTTCGAATCGATCCCCCACCTCTGAGGAACTCAACGGAGATCTTTGGTCATCACCGTTAATGCACTACACATCGCCGTTTGATGACTTCAAGGAACTGTTTGAAGACATCGATGAAAATGACAATGTGTTCCAGTTTCCAGAAACACCGAAGACGTCCAAATTAAAGAGTAAGTTCAATAATAATATTTCAAGGAATTTCAAAGTAACTTATTCAAAATGATAGTCAATGGTTATGTGATGAAGTGGATGACAAAGTTGCTTTCAGATCCGGAGTAGTCTGCAGTTCTATAATGTTTTGGCTGCTAATTACTGACCCCATATATTCCTGACTGACCGATAGGGAAATGGTTTTAACTGACCTTCAGGCATTGTTTCTAGCTGACCGTAGGTGACATTCTTGCTGACCCTCATTGATGGTTTCTATGTTACCCTTGGGATGATTAATATCTGACCCTCGGGATGTTTTCCCTCAGACCCTTGGGGATGGTTTCTCCCTGACCCTTGGGGATGGTTTCTCCCTGACCCTTGGGGATGGTTTCTCCCTGACCCTTGGGGATAGCTTCTATCTGACCCTCAAGATAGGTTTTCTAGGATGATTTCTATCTTACCATCTGGAATTGTTTCTATTTTAGGGATGAGTTAGGGATCAGGGGACCTTTACAGTACTTATGTATAGCCACACACACTAAGCTGTGATTTCTCCAGAGTCACGCTTACCCATACATAAACGTCACATCCAGAAACTTCGGGATCTGTCTGCTAATTAATTAGCACCTTCAAAGAAACATCTGCTTAGTTTTATTTCAGAGATTTAAACGTGCGTCTTGTAACATTTCTTTATCCGTAGCACATCAAGTACACAGGCACACATGTATCAGATATATATATTGATGTATACATAGTAATATCGAGGGTAGATATTAATATAAACACTTCGTAGTGTATTGGATATTTATTAATATAATATACACATGTTGGTGTTTTTGATATATATTTACATTTAATTAGTCATCTGCACTGTTAATTAATAAGATTCATTCCAATGTATTATCACGATACAAACCTAATTACATAATTAATGTTCTTCACTAACGTAATCGGGCAGGTTTTGATGCAAATAAGGAAGCAAGTTGATAAACATCAAACGATTCATGAATATTCATGAAATAATATACTATTGTATTATCAATCATGGAAATTAATTATGCAGAAATGTGAAGTTTTAGCATGATAAAATATGTGTTGATACGTTTTGTTGACAAGGATTTTAGAACAGTGACATATTACGTAATAGAAACGTTGATGGCCTCAAAAATGTGCAAATGACGCGTCAGATAATTTGTTTTGCTGTTTGTTGGCCTGCAGCGATTGACGTTGATAACTACAAATCAAATGTGTAACAGACTCAATTAGACCTAACTGGAATGACATTGTTATAAAGGTTAGGACACACATATCTGGCGTTGTCCAGGTATGATAATGTTGTAGGCAGCCTCGGGGAGTTCTGTGCAATATTCATTGTCCTGAGGTACTGCCTTAAATGGTCTCACCTGCCCAGAATTAGCATATAGGTATGTAGGGCTGGCTTATTAATCAAATGTTCAAAAAATAGCAGGTGTTTTAATAGGTTGTGTATTTAAGTAATCCCAGTAACAGGTTTAAATAATCCAGAAATGATCAGCAAAAACAAAAATATAAAATGTATATATGCTGTTAATTGCATTATCAAAATTCATTTATTGCAAAAAAAGTATATTTTTTTTCCGTTTTTCGTAGCTGGATTATAAAATAATCTTAAGACTTTGATGTCTTCACAGAACTAGTACTATGGGTAATGATGGTGACAAATATCGATGATAAGACTGGTTACAAATATTGATATTAGCGATGGTGACAAATACCAACGTTAATGCTGTTGACAAATATCGATGTTTTTGACATTTACTGGATTCAATAGATGTCCTGGACATCAGCAAACTTAAATCAATAAGGTTTTTTTTCCTCATGTTGATTTGTCCACCACCTAGGTTTGTAATCAAATTAGTCTGTGTGGTGGGCTGTCTGTTTAGCCTACTCTAACATACAGCCATTGGGATTTATAATTAAAACGCCAGGGTAAAACTTGGGAGATGTGCCAGTGGGTCTATTCTACAGTGTATTAGTATATACTTCAGTGTTGAAAGATAGTACACGCCTTATCACTGATAATCAATTGAAATTTGACTACCATCAGTTAAAGCTCTAGTGTTATCAGAAACTAGGTTTTGTACTCTGATTAAAGATCTTGTATTTTTTTCCATGCATAATTTTGTTGTACATTGGGGGTCATACCTTGTCAGAAGATTCCATACTACTGGCACCATGCTGTGACAGGATCAAGGTCTAACTACAAACATTATGAACCTATTGCCTTGATGAATCTGTCACACATTTCAATTTACCACACCATTTCGACTTCAAATGCTGTTGGTGCTTGCCATGTAAAACAAAAGTTGTTATTTTTGTCTTTAGATTTCTTTAAAGCTTGTTTGCAGATTGCAAGGGTGCCAACAAAAATAGACAAAAAGTGGGTGCAAGGCCAGAGTTCCTTGTTTGTAGTGTCCTGTGGCAGCCAAACATGACAGAAGGCAATTTTCAGAAGTGAGGATCCTATAATTCAATGGAGAAAACGTTTATGTCAGGCTTAGTTGATAAGTTGAGACAAACTGGCCTCATGACTTCAGGAACATGTACTGTGCATTAGGGATGAGATGTCTTGGCCTTATGATTTCAGAGACATTGGATGCCTTGTAGGGCTTATACATCTTGGCCCTATGGCTTCTGAGATATTTGATGCCAGGTAGGGGCGAGACATCTTGGCCGTATAACTTTAGGGACATTTGATGCCAGGTAGGGGTGAGACCTCTTGGCCTTATGACTTTAGGGACATTTGATGCCAGGTAGGGGTGAGACCTCTTGGCTATATAACTTTAGGTACATTTGATGCCAGGTAGGGGTGATCGAGACCTCTTGGCCTCATGACTTTAGGGACACAGGAATACCTGTAGGGGTGAGATATCTTGGCCTGATGACTTCAGGGACACAGTAATACCTGTAGGGGTGAGACCTCTTGGCCTTATGACTTCAGGGACACAGGAATACCTGTAGGGGTGAGATATCTTGGCCTCATTATTTCCGGGACATGTAATACTTTGTAGGAGGTATTGGTATAGAAAACATCGTTGACAGGCTGTGGTTTCGCGGGTATACTGACAACATCTTCACGCTTGACACTTGCGGAACTGTCATGATTGGGGTCTTACACCCCATTAGATAACGGGTGCAGCCAGCTAATTATCTACAGGGTAGACTGAGTGTAGGTTTATAAGCATACCGGGCCAGTGTATTATACAAGTGGGCATCCAAGACAGAAGGATATTAGTTAAAATGTCAAGTATTTAACATGGTATCCACATACAAAAGATGTCACTTACTGTTTTAAAATAAATTGTACAGTAACGAGTCTTGAAGCATATTTGCCAGTGGTGGCATATGGTGAAAGGATCAGTTTGGGTTGTTGAGGTGTAATCAAGGGATATATTACTAATGGGTGATAGGTGAAGTGGCGCCCGATAATTCCTGAGTGTCGAATCGTGGCCCACGGTCGGGTATCTCCGACTCAGAACAAACAAGTTTAGGGGGATGTCGTCGTAACGGTTTTTGTTGGGTGCCAGCCAAGGCAGTGGTGGTCATAGTGTTCCTGACTTATCTCACCACAGCTAACAAATCTAAGACAAATTATTTGTTCTAGATGATAAGTGGGGGTATCATACCCAGTATGTATGGCATCCAGTCTTTGTGATGGGGAAAGCCCGAAGATATGCTAACTCTCACTGACCAAATGTGGCCAGTCTCTATGCTATTGGACAATAACTCCCTCTTCACAACAAAAAAAATAAAAAATTTCATGAGTACATAGTTTCAGCATTTTGCTCCAAATGTTTGCTAGGACCTAAAATTCACAATTGACACCAGAAAAGTAGCTCTCATTTACAAAAACAAGATATTTAGATTTTCATATATTTTTCAGTCAAAGCATATAATGCTGTTAAAGGCTTTTGTATAGTACTACAGGACAGGTGTAATATTTCGTTGAGACTATTTCGTGACGGATCATGTTGAGCCCGACAACAGATGTCAACATGTCCTTTGCTCTTTTTAAAAAACCAAAACAATAATACGTGGTGACGATGAGATTTGCCCGAGGGAAATATTGATCACTGATTATATAGTGTTATCTGGGGCTAGGTTTACCCAATATCTCTCCGTTATTGTTAAATTAAAGGGTTGCTTGCAAATAACAGTGTGATTACATTTATGTAGTGCTGTAGAATGTTCTCATTTGAAAACCTTCTCTAAATTTTTCAGATGTTTGGTGGCGATACAACATTTAAATCGACACTAATTTCTCACCGATTTGATCCGGGTCACATTGACAGTGCTTCAACCAGCATATATCTTAGCTTAATTTGATCTTAAAGTTTACCGTGACATCACAGATAACTGTATGGGACATTTCAACGAGTAATACAGAATTGTCTTTGTCATCCAAACTCTGTTTACAGATATGGTTGGTAGATCTATACCTACGATATCTGAGATAGATGGTCAATCTCTAACCTATAAGCTTACAAACAGACCTATATCTAATTCCCGTTCAATTCAAACTGTAATGGTGTTTAACCTATATAATGTCATCCTCGGGGTGAACTACAGGCTTTTGTATACAGATCTATATTTATCCAATACCTGTTCAATTCGGCTCAGAATGGTGCGGAAACTGTAATGTAAAAGATCATGGGTCGGATCGTTGTTCAAATAATTTGGATCAGACAGGTTTATGAAGAAACGTTAATGGATATCAAAGTATCAAATCGCTAATTTCTATTTATGGCATACGTGATCAATGGATCCGAAAGCTTATATGTGGTATATACGTCAGCGGAGACGATATCAATACACTACCAGGCAAAATATCAAATAAATCTGTCAGGGTTTGATTTCTCCTATACAGGCCTCATCAATGCCCATTTAGATATGAATAAATACTAGAAGTGCGTATCTACTTATCCAAACATCTTAATCTGTAGGTACATATGTTCCGATTAGATATATATATAGATATATTCAGAGGAATGATTTATCAATAGAAATATTAGGTATGATGGAAATAATTATTCCCACAGACCTCGGTAGACATTTCATAGACGGTGACCACCAGCCCCTAAGTTTTTATGAAGAATTTCTCAACTGCATTTTACTACTAGCTTATCTCCCCTTAGTTTAGAACTTAGAGTCAGACATTCAAGTGATCAAAATTATTAGAGTTAAATTTTTTTCTTAATTATTTAATATTCTAGAGAGGGTGGCCAGCCTAGACATTTCCCTTCAGACTCAATTAGATGGTGTTTCGTAAT
>JAUMHH010228184.1:0-26545 GCA_032359455.1 Chlamys rubida
TTACGTCGTTTTCTCAAAAATTGATGACGTTACTCTCACAAACCAACGACGTAACAATCAATACCTGCTCACAAGAGCAGATAACTCTGCAATACGAAAAGACGGAAGTCAGGGTTTGGTGTCTTATTTTAATTTACTTTGGTTATTATAAATGGCGAAACATTCTTGATGACAAATTACCAAATAGACAACAATATTGTATAAAGTTCTAATGACCTATTCCCACTGAGAACCTTAAAAAGCATCATTTGTATTGCTGTTTGATATATTTATGAAATGAAATATAACACATATACATGTCATGTGACTTGAAAGCATTCTGGATTGTCGATAAAACCTGTTCTAGATGAATTCATGCATAAATTAAAATTATTGCTAGTCAATTTGCCTTAGTTGGCCACATATATAAACCTGCGTGGTACAGTATACTAAACAGTTTCACAGCGGCAAGAGCACGTAGTAAGCGACTTTAACATCAAGCGATTGAATTCCAATGTTTATAAAACGCAGACATGTCTAAGAGTTTAGCCTCTGTAATGACTTGGCTGTCTGGAGTATCACCCTGATCGTCTGTGATCGTCATTGATATCAGAAATACCAACACGTTGTCGCCTTGACTGTGACATAGCGGGGTACGTATACGCTATGCAGTGTCGGCTCGTGAAACTCTTCATAAACATTCCCATTGCCATGTACGATGGCTGATATCTATGTGTCTAAGGATAGTTGGCATATTAAAAAAGACTGCTATAGATTGACCAAATCATGAAGGACAAAAATGGATATAATTATCTATTGCGATAAAATCTTTAAATTATGTATTTTACTGCAAAATATGTTTCCATTATCTTTTTCTTTCAAAGAGTTTCTACCAAAATGTGCTTGACACTTAATAAAAACATTGGAAATTGCAATTCTAAAGAAGTTATTTTTTGCGGAGATCACTTCGAAATACACATAATTTAGTTTATATTATTTTGATGAATTTATCGCTTGGCAATATCTTTTTTATTGCTAGTGTGCAAGATACAGATACTCGTCCTTAAGAACATTTTATAGACTGTGCAAGGTCACATCCATATGCATATAGCTACTTTAACAATATCCCTCAGATAGCTTAACCCCGCGCCACATTTTATACACAAGCGTCCCATACCTCTATGGTCTTACTTGGTCTGCGTAAAGCCATAGTTGTGTATAAAGTAGTATGAGAAAGATCACTTGTTATATCTATCTACGTATATCTTAGATATAGCGATACCTGTAATGACTGAATTTTATCTACATATGTACAACTCGTAGTTAATTAGGCCCTGTGAATCGATATCGGCATTTAATTCTATATTTAACTTCTATCAAAGTAGGTCAAAATAAAACATTAAAGGAACAAAGATTCAATTATGTAAACAAGTGACAAAATGTCACGTTTAGGGATATCAATACACCGGGACAGGTATTGAGGTAGTAAATTGACCAGGTTGAAATAGGACCCGTTCACAGTGTGAATATACCCGTATACCCGGTTCGGTTTGAACCGATCGTTTACTTTCTGATTTTATCAGGGTATGATCACCATTTTACGACTCTTGTGAGGCGTGTAAAATTTATTTTATGTAGGAAGGAAGCAAAGAAGTGCTTAACAGAGTATATTATATCGCTATAAGTTATCGTAGCTTGTGGCTACCTTTTAGAGAGATATCATACGTAGAGGGTCTTACATGAGTATCCATGTCATATTGAATTTATAAAACGAGTTCAATAATTTTATATGACACGAGCCTTTAGGCGAGTGTCATATAAAATTAGTGTTGCCTGTTTAGGAGGTACACGGTATCATACCCAGCCCCGTTACTTCTGTATATGAAAATTGATTTAAGATAACATAAAAGAGAATTGTTCTCACATGTACTACCGATATACTTTATGTTATACAAATCAGCCTCAATGTTACACTGATGACAGAAACCTTTGGCTAGCCCGATAGTGTATACTGTACCCATATGCTTTGTCATGTTTCCGTAACCGACATCTCAGCTAGATAGCAATTCTTGTATAGGTCACTAGGTGGCGCGCGGACACAAAACAACCCACCAAGAAGCAAATCAATAAATATTTAACCTTGATCATTGTCATTATATGTGAACAAAAGTAGCATTACAAGTTACAAAAAAAGCTGGAAAAAATTAAATTAACAGTCATGGAATTGTTAATTTGATATTACACAAAAATGTCTGCGGATGGACTGCCTCGTGTGTATGTACAATACATAATGTTTACTTCTAGTTCTCCTTTATAGTCTTTTAATTACCTGATTATATACATGTAATTAATTTAATAATTACCCTTGATATAACAAAACAATATATAAAAGTACCCACACGAACGAGTCAACCCATTCTAATCAAATTCCAAAAATAACAGAAGACCATCAGCGTTCCTTCGGTACATCACATTGACAATATCAGGTATTGTATGCTAGGTTTATATCTTAAGGTGAACGTGTTAGGAAATTTTACCTTAAAGTCCTGTGCTTCTCCAGATTGTATTGACACGCATTATTGCATGCATATCAACTATTGTTTTTTTAGCCGTTATTGCTTCCTGTATAATTTTATTCCTAGTAAATATGGCTATCTTCACAAAAATGTATAGGGGTACATGTAACTGTGTCCTTTCCTCTTGATTTTGGTTTGTTTGTGTTTTACGTCCTATTAACAGTTATGGTCATTTAAGAAGGTGCGAAGTTTTGTTGGTGGATGAAAACCGGAGTTTCCGGGGGAAAACCACCGACCTACGGCAAGTACTTGGGACTGCCCCACGTAGGTCTCGAACCCGCGACCCAGTTTTGGAGGGCTAGTGGTGTAGCAGAATGTCAGACGCCTTTTAAAAACACTTGGCCACCACGGCCCCTTTTTTCTTCCTTGAAGCGTTACAACGCCTGATTAACAATCCACAACGATGTTTGAAACTTTTATAAACTATTCATATATGCATATTTCTGTGTACGCAAAGATCCCCAGATTTATTTACAGCTGGGCAAATCACAACTTTCAATACATGCACCCAAGCATGTGATTAACATAAAAATCCATTACAAATGGGAGAACACAAGATTTAATACATTTTGCCTGTAATTTGATTTATTTATCTATTCACTAGAGATAAGCGAATCTAAAATTTACTACAATTCTAGAACTTATTTATTTATAAATTCATTACGGATGGTCGAATCACAAAGTTAAATACATGCATCCTAGAAATCTATTTGCATCAGAATTATTTACAGGTGGACGAACCCCTTAGTTGGAGCTTAAGGGTTGTGTGTAAAATATAAACGTACCTTTGAACAGCTATACATCAAGTGGTGATATTTAACATGATGAATTATGTCTTTTTCTTGACATTGATGTTCAATATGTTTATGGAGTACAAGTGTGTAAGCTGGAACGGAAAACTATATATATATATAGAAAGTCTTATGTAGTTAATACAAAATTTTACAACTGTATTTCACTACACCTCATCTGACCTTATCCAGTCCAATATAAAAAAAGTATTCTTGGGAAATGTGTAATGTTAGAACGAGATGTATTTTACTGGGTTAGGATGTTACATGTACTATTTTATACGAGGTTTATTATTGGGTTAGAATGCTACCAGCATTACAACGTTATAAAACAACGTATAAATAATAATATATACTAAACTGAGTATTTATGAGTTACATGTTAAACAATACATTGTGTATATAATTACATATTCTATTTTTAAGGTGGTTTTACTAAGATTCATACCATATGAAGCACTAAAAGTCTGAACTCTTAATGATGGTCTCATTGGGCAAAAGAAAAATCAACTATTATGAGATAGCTTAACAATGATGCATAGTGCTTCGGAGCCAGGCTTCATTAAGAATTAGAAGCCGTAGTGGCCGAGTAGTCACAAGGCCTATGACCGTCTACGAACACTGGCCCTCCACCACTGGGTCGTGGGTTCGAGACCTACGTGAGGCAGTCGCAAGGTCCTCCCGCAGGTCAGAGGTTTTTCTCCGGGAACTCCGGTTTTCCTTCACAACCAAAACCTGGCTCGCCCTGAAATTACCATATAGCTGTTAATAGGACGTACAGCACAAGCAAGCAAGCATACAAATCTGGACGATGTCGATATCAGTGACATTATTAAGTTGTTACGTTGAAGTCACAAATATACCGAAAAGAATGTTTGATTGGAGTAAAAACAGGCGAGACTAGCACCCCAGCAAATACAGAAGACCTTACCTTTTAAAATGTATTACCATTGATTCATTCGAATGCATTATCGCAACAAACGCATATTGATTAAATACACCTTAATTGGTTTATAAGTGTGAGTCACCTTAAATGACCTTCCCTATACATGTGTAATGGTCCGGGTAATGTTAAATATCACAGAAATTAATCACATCGTCTACGATATGGTTTTACAATAAGCACGCTATGTAATGGACAACCCAGGGCTGTTTTTATCAGACGTTTACTGTACCGTATGTCTCGATGTATCAACGGGTTTATATCATGAATGAAATCAATTCAGAATCTGAGGGCTTTATAGGATGAAATGAACTCGATTAGAACCATGCACGAGGTGTGTGTGTTGCAGTTGCATAATGGTTTGACTGTAGTAAATCTGAAAATGGAATATTTCTTGGGTGACTTTTTAGAAAGCATTTGACATATTCGATAAAGTAAAGGTGTTTCATTTCGTGAGCATTTCAGGGTGAATTCACGGGTTATGTATAGTACATGTTGCAGTTTAAAAATGACATAACATGTTTGGAACCACAAATAAACTATGACAAATCCGTGCCAGCTCTTCAGGCAAACATATATCATAGTGTATCGATATTATACCACGAAAAATCGCCGATGGTTCTCAACAGCCAGCCAAAGAAAAGCAGCTCCGGGATCCAGTGCTATGCATGTACAGTACAATGCCCTTTGATTCGTATACGTAATCCTTATGTTGAGTCATTTGTAATATAGAACTACATGTATATACATACATCAATGGAGTCTGTCTGCTATAATAGCTATTAATTTTGTACTAAGAATTACGCAGGCTGTATTTATTGCATACTTGATTGTAAATATATTTAAAAATAGAACGCAAAATGTCAATAGTGGACAGAACAGCACTGAAACAGTGTTTACATGGAAATCAATTAAACAAAAAGGAATGTTTTGTTGTTAACAATGCAATTGTAGGTTGTTCTTTTTGATATACATTGTATTGTTGTTGGCTTACTATAGAAGGCACGGTAGTCTAGTGGTAGGAGGCCGGGCTCGTGACCGAAGGGTTGCGGGTTCGCGCCATGGCAAGATACTTTACTCCGCTTGTTCCAGTCTACTCAGCTGTAAATGAGTACGTGGTGGGGCAGTGCTAGAATTGCTGAATGCTAGCTGTTAGCGCCGAAATGGCAGCTCCGGCTGTATGCTCCCCAGGGAGTTGAGAACGGTATTGGCTGGTTGCAAAGGCCTTATAACCACGGATAATAATTTGTGAGACGACGAACGAACTAGGTTGTGATAAAGCGGTATATACGAACCTCCAATTATATAATGCAGTATGAACTAAGCTCAAGATGAAATGTACATATTGTACTTTGCGTGTGCAAAATTTATGAAAGACTGCGTCTAATGCATTAACATGCATCTAATATTACTGGAGCAGAATGCATGATCAGCTGTATTTTTCTGCTTCGATGTAGAAACACTAAACTACACTTTATAAAGAATCGGTTCATTTAATAATGTGTGGTAAGGAGTTTGTCATTATATCCCCCACACCATGTTAGAGCGCTAGTGTTGCACCTCATTGTAAAGAAGAGATCAAGTCCCGCGGTAATCGTATGACACGCTAGAGCTGCAGCTCGTCCTCGTGACAGTGGCCCCGATTTTAACACATGTCTAAACAACAGGGTTTTCTACACAGGTATTCCACCTGTACCTTTCTACACAGGTATTCCACCTGTACTTTTCTTCCGAATTATCTAAACAAGAAGAAACATCTAAATGTCTCTCGTGAAATCTTCATTACCCGGTACACTCTGTAATATATAAAAAAAAAAAAGTGTTGTAAGGTATTTTTGAAGGCAATTCAAGCATTCATTTCTTAAGATTTTTTTCTTTTACTTCCCTTACGCAGCTTCGTGTGTACGGAGACTGGAATTTTACTCTTGTTTACTGTGAGTGTTTGTGTGAAGAACGTAAACCGTCGTTACCTACATGTACTATTCGTACGCCATGTTCTACGCACAACGCGCGTTCTGTAGTCAGCGCACACCGCATGTTCTGTAGTCAGCGCACACCGCATGTTCTGTAGTCAGCGCACACCGCATGTTCTAGATCTGTAGTCAGCGCACACCGCATGTTCTGTTGTCAGCGCACACCGCATGTTCTGTAGTCAGCGCACACCGCATGCTCTGTTGTCAGCGCACACCGCATGTTCTGTTGTCAGCGCACACCGCATGTTCTGTTCAACAGTTGTCAGCGCACACCGCATGTTCTGTAGTCAGCGCACACCGCATGTTCTGTTGTCAGCGCACACCGCATGCACCGACGTAGCTTGCAACAAAACTCAGACATATACCGTGTGTGTAGTTTCGAGTGTATTTTGAAGAGATCTACTTGAGGGGTCTCGTCTTGATACGAAAAGGTCAAACGATAAGGTTATATTGACAAAATGATCAAATATTTAGATATCGTAACAACCTAGCAGATAATCTAAGTAGAGAGGCGGTTTACAGGAGAACAGTTTCGTCTTTGTTGGCGAAGGAAACTCGAGTCCACAGACTTGTCATGCTGTCGGAGATGTCATTAAGATAGTAGTAAACACAATGGGAATAGGGGATCACGTCGACAAATCTGGCAACTCTCGTTCCCCGAGACTTGATCGATGGCTGAACTTTCCAGATGTCATCACAGGACATCTTATTACGATCGTCTGGAATTTTAAAGATCTTTTGGACTGTAATGAATGTTTTGTCGAATTGTTGTAGTTCATTCCTTTTAAATTGAGATGTTACAACCAGAATTCTTCAAAACCTGATAAAAAATATTGATTCGTTATTGACCCTCTGTTGATAATTTAACCCGGTTATTCTGCCATGAATTCATGAGTAATAAAGAAATAATGCTGCATGTATTGCAGATGTTTTGAACAACTTTTCGAGATAAATTCACAAAAATGTACAAGTATACCAACTCCTGGGACACATGTACTTCATTTTATCATTAGTCGTTTTCTTATCAGAGACAGGAAAACGCAAGTACATTTAGGACACATTTTCACTAACTTAGGGAAATTCCTTTCCATGGGATTCATTGCTGAAGATAAGGAACTTCCCCTAACTGAAGATATTTCCTTAAAGCCGCGATAGTCCTATCCTATGGAAACACCTTGAGTTGAAATAAGAAATGATTTCTGTGTAACTATACAGTCTGATTGGATCACAATTAAGGGTTTATAAATGATTTGTATACAGTGTTCAGATGTAACGGGAATTAAATATCCCCGATACCTGATTTAGTTATGATATTTTATAGAAATAATCACAGGGCCCGTGATTTAAACTTTATTAAAAGACACGGTTTAATTGACGGGTGTGGTAAGACTTAGTATGTTTTTCATTGTGTACAGTTGCGATGACGTCTGGTTTGTTCAGTAATATTATGGTACAAGAGATCAGGGTGGGGGAGGATATTGCTTTCAACAGATCCCAGATCTAAGCTCATTTTAATTCATTGTACATGGTACATGTATATATATAACTTATGCATTATTTATAATAAACTAAGCATACTAGTCTTACTATCGAGGTTATTCCTATGCCGAGAAAACGCATATCAGTGGACATTTTCTGATATATGTAGGCGTAAATTCGGAAGAGAACTTGAGTCTAGAATCTGCATGAGAGAGCTTGCAGGAGTGAAGCTTGAAATACGTTGAATTTAAATTGAATTGAACACTGGTAGATATCAACACTAGTGCAGTTTTTTCTTGACCTTTAATCTTTGAAATCAATCCAGCGACACTTTCAATTATATCGGTGAAGTAGACAACATTATACTGAATACTTTGAGCTCGTTTGGCTCTTACACCATATAATTACCCCCCTCTACTCAATCTCGTCGTCTGCTTCTGGGTCCATGTAATCAACTACCATTACCAACGCGTACCGAGCATCTGTAGCTTAAATATACCGTTGTATTAATCTTTCAAATCAAACTCTCTGGAAATTTTCTGTTTAAGAATGTGCTTTTTTTAATACTGATCATTTTGAATTCTATATTGTATCAGTTTTGTTGTCATTTTTGACAATTAAGAAAATATCTTTGATTAAAACCTCGCCTAGATGTGTCAAAATGAAGTTGATGCGCTGAGATTGTGAACGTACCGTATACCTGGCGTTTGTTGACATTCCTGTAGCGCCAGCTCCGCCTACTAAAAGCACATATCTCCAGCAAAAAATTCAGAAGATTTTTAAAGTAAACAAAACGCCTATTTACTTGGTGTTACGGGTGGTCGGCGCTGTATGAGACCATGTCTCTTTGAATGCTTCCGTTTGGAAATATTTGTAAAGCTACGTGCGTTTATCTGGCACTTTAAATGTGTTTACCTAGAAAATCAAAGCAATTTTACTGAATAAAAGACATAGTTAACACATGAGGGACAAACTCTTAACATTACAGACTTTAAAACCTAATTGAATTATGACACTGTGGCAGTACTTGACATCGTTGTGTCTGACAGAAATTCAAACTAACGTTGTGTAACGCTCAAACGAGAATACGTGAGAAGAAATGATCTGAAGGCTATTAACACCTGTACGACCGTTAATTAACACCTGAGCACGTGATGTGGATGGATACATAGAGTATTATATCTGTGTTCCGTTTATAACAGTAAGTACATTCATGTGTTGTACATAGCAGGTTGATATAGACTATAGATTCAGGTCAACGAACTATTCGACCTGATTGTTCTTTAAAATTCGTCATTTTATAAGAACAACTTTGAATATTACCTACACAGGAAGTGACGTAGGAAATCCTATGTCTATGTATGCGGTGTAATGACCTAAATGACATGTTATGGAATATCTCCCGTAGTTCATTTTCCTTCATCGTCTAATTTACGAAATCGTGTGGTTTTGTGAATAATTTTGTAAAATATTGGGTCCCAACACACATATTTCTCCTCTCAATTTAGAAATAATTGGAGCA
Organism: Chlamys rubida; assembly: GCA_032359455.1. Classification (NCBI taxonomy): domain Eukaryota; kingdom Metazoa; phylum Mollusca; class Bivalvia; order Pectinida; family Pectinidae; genus Chlamys; species Chlamys rubida. The sequence goes on from JAUMHH010228184.1 coordinate 9,264, forward strand.
TTTTTCATTATACAGCTATTCATATCTACATTGTATATCTTGTATAATTTATCAGGAATTTGAGATATTATTTTGGAAAAGACTGTGTATTGCATAAAAGCAACCTGTGCTTTTTCTTTAACGCGTGTTTTCTATAACAAGTTTTCTTAACACAAAAACACCCCGTACTTCATTTTGTTTGTATAATATTGTAAATTATCTTGTAAAAATGTTTCTCTATATTTTGAATTGTAAAGAGGATAAAACTGAATTGAATTGAATTGATAAATTTTGAGTTACATTCAATTTCATAATATGATTTTTTTGGATCTATTGTTTGCACACATGCCTGTATTTGAGTTTTATAGGAAGGACAAGAATGTAATTTTATTGAAGAATATAAAAAATATATTCGCGGAAGTGTGTTTTCCTGTAAATGTTTCCTATTTCACGATGTCATTGACCCCTACGTCACACACATTTATCATATATGGCAGCCATTCTCCTGACTAGATATGTTACCATCCATAATGAAGTAATGGATGATCATATTGTCTTTGAAATATTTTGAGCGTACAACGTTACGGGGCATTGGTGTACTTTTAACTCTGCAAGTAAGAATTAAACGCAAAGTATCGTGTTCACGTAAATAGTCAAGGTCATGTGAAATTGTTATAAACTGATAAACTAAATTAGTTACAAAACAATTGAAAAGATGAAACTCGACACTAAATAAAGAGTTTACGGTTTATGAAAACCCTAATTTAGACCTTGTCCTGATTGAAATTTTACAACTAAAGAATATTGAATTTCACATACAATATATAAATAGAATAAGATTTGTATTTGGACCTGAACATTTTGTGTGTACCGCCCAGTTGTGATATTTCTTACTAAATACCAACATTCTGTGTAATGAAACGCTCTACTTTACTATTGATATTTACACCAGGGCTTCTATTCTGTTCTATAAACCGGTTTTAGCTAGAAAACCTAAATTTCACTGGAATTTGCGGTTAGGTCATTAAGTAGAATGATTAGATTTTGCAATATTCTGGGAAATACTCACTTCCGGAATTTAAGGTACACCTTACCTGTATCACGTGTCACTCACGCGTCCTGTCAACCTGCACGTGCGGGGGACGTCACATTCCTCCATGCAATTTACCAGTTTTTCATTTCCGTTTATCATATCATATTTTTTTCTTGATATGGTATCAACAGGTATCAGGTGTGTCCTGTGAAACAGTCACCAGACTAACAGGTTCAACATTAGCACAATACAGGTACAATACAGGTAAAACATTTACCTGACATTAGAACAGTACCGGTACAAGGCAGGGTCTGTCTAGCTGTTGCACTATTTTTGCATACGGCAAATTTTAAATTAATTTGTGATTTATGGCTCAATGTCGCTATTACATAATTCTGTGATATACACTTATGTACAAGATTGGGGTTAAACCTGTTATACTACTGCTGTGTTAGTTACAGAAAATGACCAGGTAAGGTCCAATACCTGTAATATCATATACAATCGCATTCCGTTCCTGTTTGATCGGCTGTTTCCATAGCAACACTTTTGTATCTCTATCCTTTCTTACCCCTAGATCTCCAGTCTATTCCCTCTTGTTCCGCTGTCTCCCAAAGCACACGTCTTCATACAAAATATACGGGGACGGTATATTGAAAACCAAAACAAAACCAAAACCAATCTAATTACTATTATACATACTCTGTAATTACAAGATGGATGGTCGGGTGGTGCAGTGTATTACGTACTCGCCTTTCGCCAAGGCGGCCCGGGTTCGATTCCCCAATTGGACATACAAAAGTATGGGGTCACCTGCCCGACCACGTATATGCAGCATAGTTGTATGCCAAGTGGCTGAATCAGGCACTGTTTTGATGGGGCCACTGTCTTTCATGAAGCTGAAACATGCTAATATGACGGGATAACAATCTCTTTGTGTTGTAGGCCACGACGGGATAACAGTCACATTGTGTTGTAGGCCACACATTCTAACATACTGACATGTAGTTGACGTACAGTATATCATTTTAGCTCTGTGGGACTCGCCTGCATTATACATACATATTGCATATATAATTTAATAATGTTTTGTTATATCTTTAACATCTATTTCATGGTCTGATGGTTTTATGCTAAATAGTGTGCCTGTTATGATATCATTTTTAACTTTTCATTTTTTAAATTTTGGTTGATCAATATTATTTGTTATATTTATTAGGAGTCTTTTTTCTGTATAGCCTGTTTCATTTGCCCAAAGGGACTCACCGCAATGATATGACCTATTAAAGAGCGTATACAAAATGTGAAATTCGTTTTTTTCATTTTTTTTTTATTTAAGGATGTTCTCATTTCTTAATTCTGAAGTATTTAGAAATGACAAAGGAGATGGTGTAAGCAAATAGAATATTATAGCGTCGAGTACCTGCGATTTTCATCTACCAGCTGTCCGATATCTGTATCATATTTCAATACATTTGTTAATATCTATAGATTAACATTAACATAATTAATTAATTTCCTAATTAAAAATATTAAATATTTAAACCACGACACAAATTGCTTTGAAAAGAGTTTTGATATTATTATGGACTTGTACATTGCGGAAATATTAATGTGTACTGAGCAGTATATTGTAATTTGCGGTAGTGTGTTTTAGGTTGTTGTAGTGTACTGTTATATTTATAATAACCTGCAGTTATGAACAAACACTGATCAGGATGTTTAATGACGTAATATTCACGTGAACATATATAATTATAAATCTACTAAAAACAAATTTGAATTGAAAACACATTGATATGATATAAAATCACATCCCTTTATAACTATTAGATCTTATTACATAGAGATAATTAGCGTTATGGGTTCGGGTGTACTTTAGACGGGACACGCCCCAAATCTACCCCTTTGTCACTCGGCTCCCTACCGGTCGTTGATGTCTTCCTGAACCCCTAAATGCTGTTAATCTTATCTGTGTTAGGGGGCGTATACACCATGACTAACTTAGATACTTAAGCTTATAAATTAAACCTGTGCTACGCCTACAAGATGTACATTTTACCTGTCACTGAGAAGGAATGCATGTTATCAACATCATTTACCTGTGTTTACACCAACTGTTAACAAATACATGTGATGTTGAATAGGATATATTTAGTGTTAACTGATACGCTATAAAGTTAACAACTGTTTGACCCCTGTATGACCCCTATAAATATGTTAAAACGAGGAAACATGCTACTCAAAGCGAAAGTGAAGTTGACTTGCATATTGGATTGTACACTATTGTATATGCGGTGTGCTTATTCATGTATTTTGATATAGCATATTGAGCAGCTGCTAATTCACAATTTTAAATTGACGAACATGGAGTCATACTCTAAACAAGAAAAAGGATAAGGGTTTCACACGTTAATGATTTTATCACAACTACCGGTATTTAAAAACTCCGATCATGAGTTGACAAATACATAGAAAATGTACATGCTAACGACATACAGGTAACTGTTTTCCGCATTCTTTAATATTTCATTAAGTAGAGTTACTATTTCAAATATTTATGTAGCCTAACATGTTCAGTGTTAATGATGTGCTGCTGTGTTAAATGCTCTCGTTAACTGTGCCTAAGTTGTATAGGAACTAACTTTTAAAGTCCTCTATTACCCCCGGGACAGCACTGCGGTTTACCTGTAGTATTTAATCAACGCACAATTGTTCACCTTTAAAATGATATGTATTTGACCTTTGCAGAAGATGCGCAATATACAGACGCCCCAATTTGTATTCCCACTTGTTTATTGATTAGTGAATCGCCACAGGTGAAAATGTTCGTTTCATGTGATACGGAAGCAGATAGTTCTATTTGAACTATGCGCATGCGTGAACTTGTATGTGTCATTTCGAGATGACTGACTTCATTTTTGTGTACATATTCGTGTGTTACAGTTAAAACATGGGGTCCCGACGGGACGGTGGAGGACCCGATCAGTATATTGGGATTATAAAAGACAAACAGGTAAGACTTTTCTAATTAACACACCTGGATAACCCAGAAATACCTGGTTTATTTACACCTGTACCGGTCAGTTGAGTGTTTGTGTGGGACACCATATTTAAATACCTGTCTATAAATAGCTCACCTGAGCTAAGATAGGGAGTTCCCACTTTGTACCCTGACAAAACAGTATTTCTATAGTACGTGCACACCTGTGATTTTTACACCTGCCGGAGGTATAATAACATAACGTATTTAAGTTTGTCAATGATTTAAGCGTTGGTATCGTTTACCCGCTGTTCTAACTAAGCTATCTGTTGAGTTTCCGTATCGATCCGTCGACCTTATCAAATGACAGGTAAAAATGAGGCGCCCAAAGGTATTCTATTACAAAGGAAAATGTTGACGTTTATCTTTGATATATCGTAAACAGTCATTATCATAAAAATCTAAATACTAACTCTCAATGTTCCTAGCGGTCTATTACGTTTCAAGAAATATTTTGAATATATACATGTAGCTCGCCCTGTGTGTATGCGTACAATGTTATTTACAGGTAAACACTGCCAACAAGTAAACACGCAAATGTTTCCAGTAAAGACTTCCTCGGTGTCGGCCATGAAATTGAATCTTAATTATAAGTTTAATGTCGGCATGCTGTAACAGTACGTCAGCGGTAGGGCAATGTCAGGATTAAACCGAGTACCTACACATATAGGGAACAATATACGGGCATAAGACCATAAAACCGTTTTACAATGCCGATGTCAATCTCGGACAGATAAGGATTAAATACATGATTAGAGACATATTTTGGAACCACGTACCATGTTTCCTGTAGATATATAGACTAATTACACATGTAAGCATATCTAAAATCACTATGTAAGCAATGTTGTCTCGTGCGTGTTGTAATTTTAATAGCGGTCACGATGACAGTAAGCCGTAAAGCTCTTTACATGTAACATTGTTATTCTGAACGAGGGATAACTGTACTATTACAACTAATACTACTGTCTACTACACTACTTCTACTAAACTGTCTACTACACTACTACTACTATACTGTCTACAACACTACTACTATTAAAACTATTTTAAGAGTAGGTTTAATTTTATGTGTTCCAGTTAATGCATCGGTCGAAATCGCAAAGATTTTTTTTTTATTTGGAGTATATTTTACCTTTTACATAGAAGATAATATATTTTTCAAGCATAGAGTTACTTCCCTTGTCAATGTGTTCACCTCTCATTTTGATGCTATACATGTACATTTATAATTCCCGCATAGGAAGAAACGTACGTGTACGTCCAGAGCGCGATCTTTGTAGTTTTTGTTTTTTGTATTTCTATTCTCAAATACCACAATTTCGAATACATATAATTCTTTAAAATGCATCTCAAGATGTGATTTATATGGAACAGTTATATAGAAAAGGACTTGAGCGAATATTTCCTGATAGTATATATACGTTAATGTTACAGTTATAATAGCCGGTGTCTTGAAGCGGTACTCAACAATATTGTAGTTCATTTAGCGTAATGGTGTCTTCATTTATTTGTTGAACGAATCGTTTGACTGGGAATGCATTTGTATTATATGAAATACACAAACCTCTTTGTTGCTCGTCAACATTAGTCAACATATAAAAATCAATAATTTCATTAAATTATACATGCTTGTCAATTTTCATCTACCCAAGGGCATCGATACAATACTATGTTAGCCTACACGTATATATATAAACATCTATCAGGAGAGTAGGTAAAGGCAATACTTATAAAACTGTTAGATCATGATCTAGATGTGAGTACCTGTATCAAATGTTGTTGTTGTTTACACGTCTATATGATAATGTGTTTACCATGGGAATTCTCAGGTGCCTGATATGTAATACGTACTCTTTATTCAAGTACTATGAATGTATACTATTGTAGTATGTACATTACATATATGTTATATACTTTAAATTCTACATAATTGTACATTGTAATTCGTACATGTACATTGTATCTATGATAAACACTGTATATATAGAACCTTTCTTTATAATATAATATACATATGTGTATGCACGGATGTACTGTATATCTAATATATGTACCTACATGTACATATGCTGTATTATAATATATAATTATATGTACATGTATGTGTATACATGTATATACTTGGAGTGTATATGTTGTACATTTCTGTACATTGTGAACCTATATATATTGTAGTATGTATATGTGTGTACATATGTACCTCTATACAGGTATATTGTAGTACACACGGGTATACGTTTACCTATATATATATTGTAGTATGTACATGTGTGTACATATGTACCTCTATACAGGTATATTGTAGTACACACGGGTATACGTTTACCTATATATATAGTATAATTTTCAGACCAGACACTTGTACCGTGTCTCATTAGACAACAACGTACTAGTGTATACATTATTTATTAGATGTGAGGAGTGAGTGACTTCCCTAGTAAACACTATACTCTATGGTACCCTGATAAAGCTATCTGACCTACTGTAACACTGCGTTCACGATGGAAGCCATGACACTTGCTAACAGAACCCCATTGTATCAGACTTACTAAGATAGGTTAATTTTGAATCATTCGTATTTTTATAATTATTAAAATAAAAAAAGATACGTCCTCGATCGGGTCCAAAATTATCACAAACAGGTAATAACCACAATGAAACCTCTTTTCGTTCCAATTTAATTGAAATTATCTAATTTCAAATTAATTGTTTACTTAATGTGTTTAAAGTTTAACAAAATATGTCTGATAATCTCAGCACAACCACCAACATAACATAACCTTTTGTAAAGATATATAGTAATACAATATTGACTAGGATCACAGGTGTCAAAAAACATGCAACAATCTTGCAGCTTAAAAATTAAATGTCGGCTCAAAACAAACATGGCATAATATTTGTTCACCGTACCATGGCACAGAGATATATCAAATCTTTGTGTATCAACTTTCAGACCCTTGCGAGTGTATCTCTGTAGTGCAGCAGTATGCAGCATTGGAAATATTACATATATTTTACTTATTTTATGACAACCTACCAGGCACACTCAATCCCTTCATAAAGAAACCATGGACACGCACAACCCCAACGCCCAAATCTGTGTCACATATGTACATATTCATGTATGGTCGTGGTGTTGCTCGAAAACTCAGTGTCTCGTACACAGGATTCAAGACGACAAATATTTTGACATGGACAATTCCCTGCTTAACGTTCATCATTTAGGGTAATGGGAACTGAATTTCCCGTTGTCAGTATATAATGTGATTGGGGGGAATACTGTGCAGGCGTGCCTTCGTAGAGATATTCTATTGAGGTAAGCACTCTAAAATCGGCATCATATGCTCATCTACTGGACAACCGAACTACTCTCTAGGAAGCGGACGTAACACCATTTAAATAGATAAATGCACTAACATACCGCCTCTAGGATACATACAGCCTCTAAGATACATACCGCCTCTAAGATACATACAGCCTCTAAGATACATACACACATGGGGGCACGTCCTTATATGACCTTAGCTGTTAATAGGACGTTAAACAAACTAAAACTAAACTGAAACTAAACGACAGGGAAAATGTCTTCTTGTGACTTCATCGTCCTCCTTGACGTCAGCTGGTCTAATATTACTATCTAAATCCATGAGCAAACCTATAAAATGTATGTAATAAAAACACGGTACAAGAGCTGAAACTCTAGTTAGCAACCCTGTCGTATCCCCTTAAAACAGCCGACTTGTTACATAACTTTTACGTATATACATACACCCCACAAACCGCCAGAACTTTATACAGGACAACCTTGTATATTCGTATGTAGCTAACAATATCATATCACATCATATAACAGCTGTGAGACCAGTTGGTATCCCTTTTATATATCTTTGATATCCATTTACAACGCAGACCCAGCTTAACTTACAATGAATATCAGCCTAAATACCAGTAAATACCTTGTCATTGAATACTTGCAAATTAATATCTGGTTTACACAGATTATTCATCCTTTGAAACCAATGTACATTGTATAATGCCAAAATTTGCAGAATTTCCAATTTGAATCGCACCAATATAAAGCTGTCGAAGCAATGAGGGGTACCCCTCTCAAGCACTAGTGGAGAGCCCTGTGTTATTCTCTGTACAACATGAAGTATCATATCACACGACATTATGACCAAACGTTAGTGGACTTCCCAACCTTATCCATGTGTACCTGCAAGACTTTCGACCCGATATCATATGATGTATCAATTAACAGTCAAAACACTATAGCTTGTGGCTAATAGCCATATATTATCAACATGAAACCTTCAATCTCACACCACAGGAAATAACAGTGAAAACACAAGTGGGGAGCCCTGACTTATCCATGCAAAACCTTTAATATCATATATAACAGTCAGAACACTACTGGACAACACTGCCTTATCCCTGACACATGCCGGGGTTGAGAGGTGCCCCTTAATGATAATCCTCCGAAGAACGGGGCTTAGACATTTTGCGATAAGAACACGAGACGCTAAGGCGGGTGGATATAGATCGGCGTGTTATGAGGGTACATATAACATTAGGGGATACAACCGTGGGCGGTAAATACCAGGTGTGGGACATTACCGTAGATATACTTTTGTCTGTTTTTAACATATTGGTCCATAAAGGGATTAGTGAAAATATAAAATGGCAAATATTGGTGATTTATCAAATTTTATCGAATTCTTTTGAATTATGGAATTTGAAATTGGATCATGTTCTTGTATCATATTCATTGATCCGCTCTGTAAATACATTCTTGATTGAAATATATATAGATTCATCAGTGCAATCGGAAGAGCGAGAGCGGTAGAAAAACTTAACGCAGGCGCATCTTATAATTACGTGATGCCATTTAGTACCTCCATATGCTTCAGGTCAAGCTTGTGTGTTGGAGGTTGTAAAGGTGTTCTACTTGGTATGAGCCTGTATTTCCAACAGCTCGCTTATAGAGATAATATGAAGTAGTTTATACTTCTTGAATACGAAGTATTATTCAAATGTGAAGATGATTTGATATGCAATAATCGAAAATTATACATACCAGATTACTATTGTAAAATTCCAAACTTGACTAAAATGCAAGGTCTTTTCTCAATTTGTAATACACGAGTTCTCACTCGTATAAGTAGATTGCTGGACAAATTAAGATAGAATTTTAAAAGCATAGTTATATGGAAATAGTTAAGGTATTTCTGTTATTTAATGTACTTTTTATTATATCAACTTCATACTGTATCATATTATGTTCCGCCATGTTTAAATTGTACCAACTGTATGACCTCTAGTGCGACTGAGTGAACAAATAAAATCTTGAAATCTTGAAATCGAAAGCTCAGCCACTGTAAACCTAACCCAGACCAGGATATACTCCATTCTACTCAGTTGGCGTTTTTGTTTAAAGATTAAAAAACACACACCCGTCGTTTACGGGAGTCGAACCTTTGACCATGCGGCCTATGTAATACATTTTGTGATCGTATATATATCTCAACGAGATGCACTCATTACATATGATACAAAGTTGACGATATTGCGAGTTTGCAATGTAGATTAACTACAAAGTAGCGGGATAAACTAAAGATGTACTGATATATTATTGCATCATTTATCCCCCGGGAAATGGAAACGGCATGGATCGGCGTCCCGCTAATGAAAAAAGGTGTTCTAACCTACCGTATATACAAATGTACAATATTGACGATACCCATTTTGATATATAGTGTTAGAATAAAAAAATAATTACGCAAATGTACACATCTTTTGATCATCGTACCGCTTACTTCCATCTAGAGTTTTAATCAAATCTAAATTTCAAATATGTTAATATTGAAAGCATATCCACTTGATGAATGAACGTTCGCGGTGTGTGCTACATGTCGTATAAGGAAACTAACTCCATCATAAGCTCGACAGGAGACGTGTTCACAGATTCATACCTGACGATTTATAGATAATAACAGGAATATATTACATATATATCCTCGATAGATAGATATGTGTGTACAATGTTATCACGTATAACCCGTGTACATGTCGTATCGGTATAGAAATGCTTTCCGTACCATGCGGTACAAGGGAGGTCCTCGTTTACATACAGTTTACACATAAATTGAATGCACTGATACATATATAGGCTTCAACAATTTGTGTTACACCCAAAGTATCCAGGTACATGTACGCACGTTGGTAGACTGTACGTAATCTTTTTAATCATTGGTGATAACGTTGGATTCCGCTTAGAACCCTGGGACGCAACCCTACCCATTCAGTATACTAAACTTGCGAAATGCAACGATTTTAAGATTGTCCATGAAATATGATGAGTGTTCACTTGGTAAAAATCTGTATTCTGTGCAGCTCGATTTAATTTCTGGGAAATGGGGCCAAACTAGTTATTTTCGTGTAAAAATGGCCTTTCTTGGAAAATGTGTGTTGAAAAGCACTATGTCCGTCTAGGATAGGGTTAGGTATGCACTGTACAATTTTTTGATCACACGGCGCTATTGGAATTCACATAGTCATGACATGATAACTCTCACGTGTAAAGTTCACGTAGTTCAGAAATACGTACATAGACACGAATGTGGAACGGATAACGTAAATTACGTTTTAACATCAATAACCATTGAATTCAGTCTAGTTATATAACTGCACTTGAGGTCAGGTAGTGCAAACCCAGACATCAACGTCAACCTGATGCAATGCATGCTGGGAAACAACTGCAATGATTTAGGCGATGTGACAGGTTCGAGGTGTAGGAAAAAAGTGCTGATAGGATAAATTTTGAGACAGGGAACTAGTTTTGAGATATAGAAGATATTGAAAAGCAAAATTACGTCGAAAGATAGGTAGTGGATGTCGATATATGGAAGGACAACGATAAAGAGAAGGATTTTGAGATAACAGGGCCATCAAGATCGAAAAGGGATGCGACACTTAACACGAAACTACAGAGATAGGAAAAGATCGGTTTTGAGCTACATCAATGGAAATAGGATGTGACACTGAGATAAAGAAGGACATCGAAATAAGCAGAAATGTCGAGATAAGGAAGTGTCTAGAGATATATTAGGAAAAGCATCGATCGCGGAAAAGGGAATAATGACGAAGTGAAGAGAAATATCGAAATAAATGGCATTAAAGTAAACACACCGGCATAAGGAAAGAGGGCATCAAAATAGTGAGTAATTCTGAGATAAGGAAGTGATTCGAGATAAAACAAAATTACAAAGAACATTGAACTTGAGATAGGAAATGCTATAGAGTGGGGAAATTATCGAAGTCGACAAGGATGTCAACAACTTTATTGATAATATCAATGATAAATTATCGCAATATTGTTATGTGTTTATACACTGATGCAGAACAGAAAAGGTCATAACTCGACATGAAAAGACAAAATCGGAAACCATTGACATGCCAAGATAAAAGGGCATACAACACCAACCAACAAAAAGCTTGGGGATAACTGCTAAACACACGGGCAAATGATCCTCGTGTGTTCTCCCCATTTACCGGTTTTATGCCAGCTAGGTTTAGTTATCATGGAAAGGATTGACCTACATACCACACCGTATTGGATAGAGAAAACGTATTAATATGTCCGCCTATTCCTTTTTGTACTCTAATCGTTCGAATAGTAATAATTCGGTGTTTGCCTATCCTGGAGAGGTTTAACCTCAATAAAACCGGAAGTGACACAATAGCGCTGCAATTCACGACAGTTATCCCTTAACCAAACCAGCAGTTTAAATTATAACAAAGAAATGGAGTCCAAAGCAAACATATATCATCACTGCAGAAATAGTCATTTTCTTTATTTGTGATATACATACGATATTTCACTTAGGGATATCCGAGTTTTTCGAGTTTTCAGAGTTCGAATTATCAGAGTTTTTATTACTAAGATTAATAAGAGTTTTGGCCGGGACCGATGAAATACTTCGAGTTAAACGGGGTCTTCGAGTTATATGAGTTCGAGATAACGAGGTTCGACTGTATAGTATATGTGGTGTTGGAAAATGTCTCTTGAGAGGAAAGATTGAATTATAAGGGTAATCTCTAGACAGGTTCGACTGTAGTAAGAAGATGGTGTGTAAACGCAATTTAAACCCTTTTAAAATGTTTGTTTGTGTATAATATAAGAATATGTTTACATGTGCTAAACAATTTCTCAATGGGTAAGAGACTGCATTATGTTTATGTGTGTATATATATATTTGCTTGCCCTTCAGTAATATTCTAAAAGTCTTTCGTTACTGCTGAGTTACCATGATACTTACAAATATACACAGAATTTAAGGGAAACGAAAATCGGGTTTAATCAATTTCAATTACGTTGAATTTTTCATTAATAAATATTGCTCTTGAGAAATGCGTTGTGTATATAACATGAACAAAACGTTTTAATAAATGCATACTTATGATACAAACAGCCCGTTGTCGAAATTGTTATTTGTATGCTACAAACAATAAATACCACACAAACTCGCTTCACAAATACACAGCAAGCGACATAGTGGTGGTCCAGTGGCGCAGTGGATAACACACTCGCCTTTCACCAAGGCGGCAGGTGTGCCATTCCCCGATCGGACGTGAAAAGGTATGGGGTCACCTGTCCGATCATGTGGGTTTTCTCCGTGTACTCCGGTTTCCTCCAACATTAAGACCCCCAGCGCGCTAACATCCGGGCCAACAAACGTGATAAATATAAGTTGTAATTTGTTTCATAAATGTTGTGAAATGAATAAAGTTTCTATACTTACAAAGTGTAGCTTGTAATACAATATATCACCAGTGTGCCGTTTTAGTTTTTGTCTATTTTTAAGATGCCCGTTCATTTCTATTGGGTATTTTTTTAATGGTATGAGGGCAACAGATATTATGTTGTACTCGAAGATTAGCGCCAAGGGCGACATTTTGATCTGAGTGTCATACAAAGTATTGTTGTTCGCAAACGTATTATACAACAGCTTATACCCTTTAAATATGAACACAAATTTATAATTTTTAGGCCTAAGATTTAGACCATTCAAACACATATCACGGAAAATCAGTCAAGGTTACTATGGAAATATTCCATTGTAAAGGAATGGTATTTCCTGCTCCGGAGTGGTTAAATGTAAGGTAAAATTTAAACTGTTCGAAATTTCTACATTTGTAATCCTGTCAAATTTTGTCGTTAAACAGTTTCTGATAATACATGTACTAACTGTTTACTTGTATCGTTATCAAAACAATATAACAAAGTCAAATAATACAACAGTTTTATATTCTTGTCCATAAATTGAATTGTTTGTCGGAAATCGGATTGTTTGAGCGTTAAAGATAACAACGTTGACAGATTTTGCCGGACATGTGTTAAGTATACTTCTGAATGGTTGAAATGTCAAAAATCCAAGAACAGAATTTGTTGGAACTTCCTGTAGTGATAGCAAAAATTGTATACCAAGTCGTTTTAGAACCGTATGGCAGATACTGTAAAAGGCTTTTTTTTCGAGTGATTCTAATATTTGCGATTTTCGTGGTTACCCTTCTTTCCCAAAAAATTAAACCCGTGAAATGAATCTTTTCTTAACACAGCACTTTGTGTCATGGCCATTAGGCCTCAAATCCGCGAAACTGACAATTTAGGCAAATCCGTAGAAATAATGGAATGCGAAGACTGGGATTTCCTGCAGTATCTTTTCTGTTTTATCTTACTTCAGTTAAGACGGTCACCGGTGGTAGCAGTCTGACCTCCTGCTTCAGCAATGAAAGCATACGTTGCCTTCAAAGCCAGTACGCAATTATTTAGCATTCCAGCTTGTCTCGAGAATTAGACGTTTACTGGCTATTAAAGGCAATGGGTAGTTAACATAGTTTCACAGACCATACTTCAATATGCATATTACTGTCGCGTTATCGTGTAAACTTATTGATACTTTTATTTAAGGAATTCGGGACTTCTATGGCGTCCAAAAAGGGCGAAAATGATTACACGTACCTGTATGGTCATTTGTGGAATATTATTTCCTTTGCTATTCCAGGACAAAAACATTCACAAATAAACCAGTAATGAGACTTTCAATCACAGAAACCTTACAATTTAATCACCGTATCACCTGGTGTGCAGGAAATATTTCAGACGTTGTATAGGTAATTTAGATAAGCATATATCAGGTAACACACTGATTGTATATTATTTGTATCGAGTAATTTACTTAAATATCTGAAATGTCTATAAAACTTCCTGTAGGTTAAGAAAAATATCTCAAATATTACTGAGAACAAAGATGCCAAAAACATGATTTGTGAAAATCTCATGGTGTATGAAATCAGTTTCTACGTTGTGTTGGAAAGAAGAATAATCAAGCATTTGCGAGAAAGGTCTAATGGATGTCGTCTGTCGGCATTACCGTGATGTTAATAGCGTAGACACAAAAAGGTGTCAGGAACACAAGCTAGGAAGGTGGCCGTTATATGTATCGTTATTAATATTTATAACTCGAAACGGTATAACCAAGAGTTTGGGGAACGAGAAGAAAACAAACCACATCTTGTTATACACGTCTTAGAATCACTGTCTAAATTACACCGGGAATCAATATTTCATTCTCGTTGGTCTTAAACATATCTCAGGCGATCTATTTCTGAAAGCCTTAGTTACTAGCACGACATTTTCGCACGAGTGTATCAATCCCACGATCACTGGTTGTGTTTGATACAGTGTCTGAAGTGTTTACGCTGTCAGCTTCTTCCTTGAACTCCGTTACCTAACGAGCACTAGCAGATGTTGGCTTAATGGATTATAGACTTTAATTAACCAAAATTTTTGTCTCTAGCCCTGGGGACGTTATACCATCAACTCACGACGGAATGACATCAGGAAATCAGTTAATGGTTACAAAATACCTTTATGGGTCTGCGGGGTATTATTGGAAGGTCAACCTTCGGGATTACAGGATCTTTACTCGACGTGTTATTAATACATCACGTTAGATGTATAATGCGTGATAGATAGGGTTGAGATGAGAACAGGAGGGAGGGGATGATTGTCGTTACAATATAGGTCAGCGCGGCGGCTATTGGACATTGAAAACGGGTAATCATATTTAATATTTATTATGAAACTACGCAGGTCAGAAGAATAGTCTACATGTATTATAATATGCTGCTATATTTGTTCAACCAGTCAATTGTTTTAAAAGTCTAAGTGAGAACATTATATTTCACCTGTATGATACCTGTTGGGCTGTGGATTTTGAAGTTAGTCTAAATTGTAAAGAATTTGTGAGAATTTGTGGTGTATGTGGAGAAGATGCAGACTATTCATGTAAAGTATGCTAGGAGATCGGGAGTCCGTAGTGTAACGGTACAGACGACCGAGGAGATCGGGAACCCGTAGTGTAACGGTACAGACGACCGAGGAGATCGGGAATCCGTAGTGTAACGGTGCAGACGACCGAGGAGATCGGGAACCCGTAGTGTAACGGTACAGACGACCGAGGAGATCGGGGACCCGTAGTGTAACGGTACAGACGACCGAGGAGATCGGGAACCCGTAGTGTAACGGTACAGACGTCGGAAGTGTATGGGAAAAACAAGAAGTAAAAGCAAAAGTGTCAAAAATGTAATTCTAACTCAAAATCGATAAAACTAGGAGACCCTTGAGAATAAGACCATGTGTTTCAGAAGGATAAGCGTCATTTGCTTCATCGGCAACACCCGTCATGTAACTCTAGGTCAAATCCCAGTAATGTCACATCGTCACAGTGAGAACTGGGGTAGTGACAACGAAACAACAATTAAAGTAATCTTATACTCATCATATCATTAAAGCCTGCACCAGTAAAACTTAGTTTGTGACAGAATAATCACGATATACTTTGGCACATCTCAAAACATGGTACACAACACATAAGGGTTGAACGGCATTTTTTTCAATTTCATAGTGGTATTGGTGGTATGAACGCAAATCGGTTACATACATATTCTGTGAAGCCCGTTAGGGTTTCATGGTAAATATGTCTGTAACTAATTTGCGTTCATTCCAGCATGAACATTGGAAAAATGCCGTTCAATCCTTATAAATGCACTCTTAATTTTTGGTTATTGTTGACCTAAATACATATATTCCCGTATATTTCCGATATAGTGTCTATGTCGTAGTGCAAACGATCGAAATTCCTGGAACATCCTACCGTCACCAAAATGTTTATTTCCAACGGTTGTGTCATGTTATTCGAGGCAAGAGGAGAAGCTTCAAAATGACGCTGATCAAATTTATGTCCCTAAAATGCTTATATAGGAACTTGCTTTAGAAATGTAAATATATAAATATGATACATTGTATGTTTCAAACCGCTCACCTTTTAATAATCTTTAAAATTAAATCAAGGTGATCGCCTTCAATATACACAGATTTACTTAAAACTTCTACACAATTTTGATTTTTTTTTTAAGTTTAAACAAATTGTTTAAGACTTTCAGCAGCATTAAGCCGATGAACAATTGGTTCAAGTGGTTTAATGTATATGACAGAGTCAATCACCGAACGACACATGTAGATACAAAATGTCGTGTGTAGATTCATTTATGGTTTATTCATCCTTGATACTCCAGGGGTAACGCTCATTTACGTTCTCTGCAACCCTGGAATATGACAAAGCAAAATTGAAGGTACGCGGCTAGCTATTTGATTGGTCTCAGGTAAAATAAATAGGCTGTGCATTTCCTTTGGAGATTACAGAGGAGCGACACCCGGCTTCAGAGTCAGTAAATTTTACCGCTAGGCGTCCGCGAGATTTAAAAACAGCAAGTTCTCATATTTCTTCTTCTTTGACATATATATTATTTGAGTGTAACAACTGGTAAATTTCCTAGACAATGGAAAACTTCAAAAGTAATACCACTGCACAAAGGTGGGTCAATGTCGGATATATCAAATTATAGACCGATTTCGGTCTTACCAATTATGTCTAAAATTCTAGAAAGACATATTCATAATAGTTGTTATGCTCTTTTAAATGGGCATAATCTACTAGTTGCCTCACAATCAGGATTTCGTAAACATCACTCCTATGAGACTGCCCTTCTCAGTATTGTCAATAATTGGGCAAAAGAAATTGACAATGGAAATATCAATGGTGTGGCTTTTATAGATTTTAGAAAAGCATTTGATATGGTCAACCATAAAGTGTTAATTCA
>JAUMHH010228185.1:0-11825 GCA_032359455.1 Chlamys rubida
CACTGATACTAGCTGAACGGGACTCATCATTTCCTCCACAGTCGAACAGTTATGACGAGACAACTCCCTGTGATCTCGTATATGGGCGTCTTCAAAACACTACGTTGTTAAGGACTCAAAAAGCATGTATTTCTTTTATCAATATCATTAACTCATCCACCCCTGAAATTTCATAATGAACTATTCCAACATTTGAATTGGAAGAGTTCAAATGTGTCTTCAGGGGTTGATGAGTTAATTATTACACATGTTATGCATTTATTGATAGAATAAATCTATCTAATCTTATAAATGACATAATGATCGTTTTAAACACGCAAAACAAACACAAAACAAAAACAAATTTAAGAGTCAGAATAAAGAAATATTATGTATTAGTTGTCCACACCCGATTCATTTACATATAAATTCAGATTTGCACTGTAAATGACGCAAGGTAATATATCATGTGATGTTATCATTGTGGGGAATTTACCGATTAGTTAGTCACGTTCGTCAATTTCCAATCAATATACGGATAGTCTTTATTTATACCTGGCAGCCAGGTTTATAATTACACGGGGGAATATTCCTATTAGGTAAGTTGCTGCCCAGAAGTTGATAAGATTTTTCCGATGGTCTACTTTTCATCAATATTTACCCAGAATGTGGACATTCGGTATGATAGAGTTATTTTCGCCCACATAGTACAATGCCCCAAGATCATTCCATACAGATCAATGACTTGCGAAATATTAACGCTATATGCAAACACAGGACATATTTTGGTCATTAAATATTGACTTAAAAGATAATTGCCCCCAGATAAAATCAACGTAAAATCTTTTACATGGTTCATGACTACATAGCACTATTATTGTATCAAAAGTAAATATCGTGTTCAGGCAAGCATAAAAAACTTAATTGATGATTCCAGATCAAATTTATCTGTATTTTCTGTGTTGCCTCAAAGTGAACACAAGACATCATGTCTAGCATTTAAAAGGACAATTACCAGGTGTCTGGTCCCATCTATTTAGATATGTTGTATATTGATATGTGATAGCATATGTATATAGCAAAGTGACACACACACACACACACACACACACACCCACGCACACACACCCTTCCACCCTCAAAAAAAAATAAATAAAAAAAAAATCTGTATTACAGATAAAACAACTAATACAACTGTATTTACAACTAAAATGCACTATAAAATGTATACTTACATTCTCCATTTAATTAAATCCAAATTTTAGATGTGAACAAATTCCATGACAAGGCTTAAATCGAAAATCCAAACAGTCCGTAGAATCCATCCTTCAAATCAATTTCAAAACTCACTTTTTTTCTTCCACAGTATCTTATTTTAATCCCACAGACAACTGAACACTGCACATTTCCACTGAAGACAGACAGGTTTTCAGAGTTGTTAATTACAAAACCATCAAAACAACATTCCATTTGAAATCATCAAATTAATTGAAACATCACAAATATTTCTATTCCCAATTCATCACATGTATATATATTAAGAAGTGCTCATGAAAGATTCCTTAGATTGAAGTCAGTTTCCATTATTGCTGATCAGAGACCAGACTAACATTGCCACAACCTGCCCGGCCTATCTCGCCCATACTAACACATGGAGGCTCCGACACACTGTGTTGTTACACACACCTCCCTTTGTGTTCCCTTATCATCTAGCCGGGTGTCTCACTCACTACTCCGATATAGGGGTTCACCCTTCTCCAGCTCCCTCCAGACTTAGTGTTGGCCTAAATACACATGTATGTACACTTATATTTATGACACGATGGACAATTATGACATTATCCCCTCCCAACTTAAAATGACGGGAGCTGACATATTCTCGTCCCAACTTAAAATGACCGAGCTGACATATATCCTAACAATGTAATCCTACCCCATCGGTTGTATCAGCGGTGTGGTGGATGATTCAACCTTTACACCCTCACAACTAAAACGATACGTAGCACCCTCAACTCGAAGTCCCCTATAAATCAGGGACACGGAACTAAGGATAGGGGACACTACTCAGCAGGGGATTTCATTTGACCCCTTAATAATAATTGTAAGCTTTATGGACAGGATCAGATCGAGTACATGCTACAGTGATCAGTATTAGCTTGAAAATGAAGCTGACACTAATCTCCAGCTATTTATGTACTTTGTATAAGGAAAAAAGTGTACGGATTATCTCTGTTACCTTGGAAATAGTATACAGATTATCTCTGTTACCTTGGAAACAGTATCATTTTAAGTTCAACTCAACATCTAGCCCGAGTATTATTTTATGGTTCGAGCGTCACCAATGTTGACAATACTCGATAAATTAAATCAATTGTCAGCTATTTGGAGAACACTTAGGTATAGGCCTGCTGCAAATGATGTGTTATATATGCTAACAATTAGCTGCAACCATGACACAACTCTTAACAGAAATGTGTATGCATGACTATGCATATTTGGTCAGTAATACTAACAGGATATAAAATGAATTATGTCATTACCCATTATGGAAAGGATTTATATAGAGAGACTCCCTGTTATCTGATGCCCGCTGTTTTATAACCTTGTGAATATTTTTAGTTTAAAACCAAATGCATGGGTGATGAGATTCTAGTCATAGATTTAACAACATTTATATATTAATATCTTCTATTGTTTTCGCTTGCGAGTATCTAGTTAGCAGTGATGCAACATTTCATATATATATCAATATTTTCCACTGTTTTGGTTTGTGAGTATTTAAAAAGTAATCTTTACAAACAGGAAGGTTGTCTTTTTTTTTTTTTTTTTTTTTTACATTTTATGTAAATTGTGACTATTAACCCTTTCACCCCTATGTAACTTTAGTAGACTCTACCATACATTGACATGGATGAGTCCATTAAGGTCTACAGTGGTGAAAGGGTTAAAACCTTTAAGGTGTCAACAACAACTGGAAATGAATAACGGGAGAAAATAAAATGTAAACTTAAAACAGTCGAAAGGCTCGTGCACTGCAGACATTCTGAGTACAATGAAAATAGCTCAATATTTACCAACAGAAACCAGTACAGATATCTCCGAAGTAAGCTACAGTGACTACAAGTTTTCACTTCAGAGACATCCAACTGGTTGTGAATAAACCTAGTGATTGTCCAGACTAGACACCACAGCCTGTGGTCAAATACAGACTGACCAATGCTGTGATAAGTCCAGCCATCAGTGACAAATGACCTAGGTCAATATAAACTAGGTTTGGTTAGCTTGTAAGAATCCCAAAACCATTTTTTTACCTCAAAAATATTTAAAGTTTGAGTACTTTTTCAACCTTTCTCATTGCTTGGTAATCTTTATTGAATATCGCTATTTTCATTATTTCACTCAAACCTCGAGGTTTTAGACAGAATTTCAAAAAAGAGCAAACTGTCATTAATAATTCTAGAATTTCAGCAAGCTGGGTTTTAGACCAATGCCTTGTTTTGGACAGACAATACTTATAATAAATTAAGTCTAGCAGCCCCTCACCAAAACCACATGCCTCAGCTGACAATGACAATGATAAGCAAATTCTTTACCAATTTTAAGTCCGACAAATTTCACACATTCTGAACACTTCAGGGGCCATATTTAAAATCTCCAGAAAGTTTTCTGATTTTAAACAAGCACATATTTATTTATTATTTTGAGACAGCCAAACTCTGTGCATTATTTTAAGTCTGCATCAACACATTATATAAACTGCAGTAAAATGCTGATGGCTTATCATCAGATCTGACAAAACACAAATATTCCACTTTAATGCATCATGTACGTACAACAAACATGAAGCTACCACCTAGCATTGTAAAAGTTCAACCATCTGCTAAATGGTGGCAATTGGGATTTTAATATTCTGTCTTTTTTTTTTTATTTTTCTGTCAATAGACGACACCGAAAGTCTTTGGAGCATGGAGAGTTTGGGAAGTATGTTGGCTTGTTAACCCCCATAATTATGAGTTTGTACGATAATTACGAGTTTGTACGGTGTATTTGGTATATAACCAGCGATCAGATGTGATCTTATTATACATCAAGCAGGCTCCACTTTCAACGCATAGTGGTTAAGACGACATTGGGAGATGGGGCAGTCAATGACCTAGCTACAAACATTACTATATGACCTACAAAACCACTATAGGTCAAGCTTTCTGTAAAGGTTAACCCTTTCACCCCTATGTAACTTTAGTCGACTCTACCATACATTGATCTGGATGAGTCCATTATGGTCTACAGTGGTGAAAGGGTTAAACTATAAATAACACAACAAAACATAAACATGTATATAATCATACAGTGTACCCTTGTTGAAAAATATACCTTTCAACGAAGTTTTCCCAAAATAGGCCCATTCAATATGGACAGCACACTGCCATGTCGCCCGATCATTTTGACAAAGAATTCTGATTTTTCATGAACATCATTCACTTTAGAAATCAGCAGAATTCCTCACTATGTCCTGCTTTTTGTCCAAATTCAATTAATTTTATGCATTGATCAGCTGAAACTAAAGCATTTCACACAATTATTCTGTTAAATTGGGAGTCAGGGGAAGTACTTTTAGACACTTTTATATTTGCCAAGGGATTTCCTCCCCATAAAAACTTTGAAAGGTTGTTTTCAAAGTCAAAACCCAGAGGCTTAACCCATATCTAACATTGCAAATGCATTATTCCGAGCTGCATCTGTCGGTTGGTCTGTTCCAGCTGGTATAGTCTGTTATAGTGGTCTGTCGACTCTGTTAAAGTCTCGAAGTAATGATGAACACACACGGTTAGGATAAGAAAACATGTAAATGGCACCAATACACATTTTAATTTGGTCCAATCTGTATACATTACCATAAGGCCTGTACTTACAGCACATGCTGGAGATCGACAGGAGGAAAGATCCAGGGGTTTTGAAGTGGGGATACCTGTAGGCAAGGGGTTACACAGAGTTTGACGAGGGAAGTAATTAAACATAGGTAGAAGTAGTAGGAGAGTTCCAGGGATGTTGGCAGGGAATATGGAAGGTGGGGTTTAAGTGGACAAGGGGTGTCTGCAGGTCGGGGAGATATAGTTTTGAATATAGGGGGAGGGTGTTTGCATGGTAGGAATAGGTTTGTATGGAGATGAAAATGGTTTTGAAAAGGGAGAGGGGTTTTTTTTCAGAAAATTAAATTTCACAGTGTTTGCATACCTACATGGAGGGTGTTTTCTTTGGGAGGGGGGGGGGAGATGTTATAAAGATGGGAGGGGGTTACCAGTGTGAGGAGAGATATATATTAAGAAGAGATGGGTTTACCAGGGTTGGAGACAAAACACTTCAGAAAGATCCCTAAGAGGGGAGGGGGTTACCAGGGAAGTGGAGGGGAGGGGGCTACCAGGGAGGGGTAAGATGCATTTTGATGATGAGGTAGATTGGGCAATAAAAAACAGGAAGTAAGTAAAGATGTGTCAATTCATAAACAGAACAGCAGCAGCAGCAGAAAAGTCTGTGCATGCTCTTCATCCTCAAGCCTGAATGATAATGATGTCTACAGAAACAAATGATTCCAAAGATGGTTCCTGTGTTAAACTCGGCCAGCAACAACTGTCAGGGTGGGATGGATATAAAGGGTGGTACATCAGTGTCCCTGGGATCTAGATAGTCCATATGGCCACGTTATAACAGACAGGATCCCTAGGTCATGTCAGATTCTCATCTTGAAATAGCCTGCCAATCAAGTTGAATTTCCCCTCCCTAAAAAAATTTCGTCAATTTTTTTTATTTGTATTTTTCTTACGAAATTTTGCACTTTGATGTAAAAAATCTTGATTTCTAATATTTAATTCTTTTAGCCATATCTATACTTTTACCATTTATAATGTTGTAAGATATTGTCACTGTTGGGAATGTTTGAATGAATTATAATATTGATTGTTTAATTTTATATTTGTATTACCTACCCATAAAAACAAGCAGTATTTTAAGCATGACCTCAAAAAAAGGGCAAGGCAACAGGCAGGTATCCCGGGGCAGGTATCCCATTGCCAGGTATACACAGACAACTTCAACAAACATTGTGACCCACTGAGTCGGACGTTAAACACCCTTCAGCTAAACCTGATAGAGAAGCTTTAAGATTTTTGTCTAAATGATTTAGTAACTGGAGAAGGGTTTTGTTACAGCACCTCATCACAAGAACAAACTTTTGATAAGAACTTGATCCAACACTGGGTCATCAGAGGCAGGGGGAGATGGACCGCCTGCTAATATAGTAACATTTGGAGAATGCTCAAGGGCAGAGATAAAATAAGTAGGCCAGTTCTGGTATATACACATCAATCTAACAGTATTTTGTTTCCCCCTTCCTCCCATCCTCGTGTACTTCTCCAGCATATGACCATCTGTCCAGCAAAACATAATTCACCATTTCCTCAATAACCATCATTTAAAGGAAGCCTAATTGTGGCTGTAGATGGATGCTAACTACATTACGGGATACTGATAACTGGATAAATGGGATAATCCTGGTTGTTAAAATGACAATCTGGCCTTTTTTATGTGAAAATAGCAAATGTCACCAGAGGCTCAGATGAAATATGAGATTGAGTGTCAATGAGAATATCAAAACACAATCTGAATCGGTCAAAATCTCAGTAATGATGGATTCCAGAATGAGTTCCTTGGAATAATTTTCATCCAATATCAGGATCATGATAGAAGCACTATTTTTTCTGAGTTGGCAGTAGGTGAAGGCATGCTGTTGGAGGAAGAGTAATTTGTTCAATACACAGTAACAGACCAGCGAGTGTATGGTATGTGTATTCTATGTTATTGGACAATTCCAGCTATGTTGGTCCTAACAGGACAAACCTCTCTATGAATCAAACAAAAACACCACACAACAACCTGAAGAATAAACTTACCAGGGTTTGACCATCCAAATTACTGAGGCTTCATAACCCTTTCACTCCTATGTAACTTTAGTAGACTCTACCATGCATTGATATGGATGAGTCCATTATTGTCTACAGTGGTGAAAGGGTTAATATTAAAAATATATGTCGCACTGGTAAAATAATTGCTGCTTCCTGTAGTAGACTCGGATAGGGAGAATTTCTCTTCAGCTATAAAGATCATTCAGCAGAGCTTAAAGATTATAGTAAACCAAAGGTTGCAGGTTCGACTCCTAGCGGATCCATTGAAAAAATAATGAGTATTGATTACTAAAATCGTTGTTCATTATGAACATGGAAACATGATCAAAAGCAGACTGTATGCATTCATTTGTTCAAAATGGCAACCAAATGCAGCGAAAATGAATTGGCATAAAATACCTTTGTAAACAAAAGTAATGCAATTTCAAACTGCGCATTCCATGGACAAAAGCATTATACTGCATGCATTATAATTGACATGGATATGTCGGTGTATTCATCACAAAGAAACGTCAATAACATCATCAATATAACAATGTCGGTACATCGCTTCAGCCAGCATAGCTTAGTAACCGCAGTATAATAACCCATCTGTCATTTGTAAACATGCGTACATGTCAATCATCGTACTTGTCCGTGTTTACGTTACATTCTTTACCTCGCAGACATGTGCAGCAAGCAGCCCTGTAATTATCCTACACTCGTATACCAAGTGCTCCGACTACACTGCTTTTAAATGGTCGAAAAAACTGCAATTAAGATATTGGGTTACTACTAGTATACTCAGCTAGGTCGACACTGCCACAGTTAATGTATGTTAAAATTTACATTAGTTTTTAGGAAAACGAAATGAAGACCTCCAACATTCGTCCACTGTCTGCACCTTGTTTTCGTTTCTTTTTTATTCATATTTTAACGTATGATAAAAAACAAGGAAATATTTTCATATCTTATTTTGATTTTATATCAAATGACTACATAAGTGTACATTGTATTTTTCATTAATAGTAATAATTTAAATTTTTCTTGTATTTTTCAAATCTACAACATTCAGTGTCAATAAAATACATTTTGCTGTTGCATTAATTCTTAAATATTTCAAAATTAACATTAGCACTCATTTTATTTATAATAATATGTTCCCTCATTTCTTTCGCAGAAAGATATAGAGATAGACGCACTAGTACTGGTTTAATTGCTTTTTAACTTTCTGCACCAAAACAAAATCTACATTTCCATGTTTATTTTTTATTAAAAGGAAAAGGAAAACACATCAGACGTATGAGAGTCTGATCCTGTGGTAAACTCCAGGCTGGTGAAGACAGATTTGCCCTCAACAGTTGCTGCAACAATAAACACCACCATTTTTTTCAACACGGTTGTTCTTTACCTCACGAAATCTCTCACACCATCATCAGCTGAAAATAACTTAGATCTATAATAACTCATTCTATACTTAGCTGCAGCACAAAGAAAACAAAAATAACTCCTTGTATACATAGAGTATAGATACTGGTAACATTGCACTCAACAAAACCTCTTGTGTTTCGCACTTGCATAACAAAGGCGTTCACTCCGAGTAAAGTTTGAAGCAGAAATCTAAGGAAACGAATATATTAAGATAATACTTCGGATTGTGTTAAGAAAACAGAAGCATTCCAATGTTAGCTTGCCCCTGCCAGATATGTATTTATAGGTAATCTCATTGCTTTTTTAGTGCAGAAATCTAATGAATATTTCACAAGGAAGACGGATGAGTCATCTGTTGAACATAAGAAACCAATTAGTTTATTGAAACAGATAATTTCAGAGCTTCATGCACTGCTACAACTTCTTTGGGCCAGAACTCAAACGGCAGCGATAAGACATTAAAAACACACATATACAAAAATGGTCCAAAAAAAGCAACCACTTCTGACTCCGGACTTCCTAGGCATTTCTGGCATCATCTAACGGGATGTTGAGTAATTTTTTGAAAAAATAATTGTTTTGAATTGATTGACATACTTTTGTTCATTTATTTCCTCGCCAATCCTCCAAGCGTACATGTACATACATAATATAATGACTGTACGAGACTACTTGTAAAGGTGCTATAAAAATTCTGCACTAAATGGCTTCCATATATCGTGGATGAAAAAATGTTCGCCTGACAGAACAAAGAGAAAATGTGCTCTGATTTTCTTTCATGTATCTATATATGCACCACATATTTCAGTTTTGTCAGAAAATGATACATACATGCTGTTTTCGTACAAAGCAATTAATAACCTTTGATAGGGAACCAAGAGACCTTTATCTGAATATATCTATTTGCATCAACCCCAAATATTTTTTTTTTATTTTAGTTGTGTCTTTCTTCAAAATAATAGTATACATTAGAAAAGGAATATGAAATAATCAAAACTAACAAGAGAAAAAAAAGTGAAACGAATATCCCAGTCATATGTGAATTAAAAATAATTGAACTCATTCGGGTGTTTAGCTCCCATCTATAACTTGTGTGTAAGGGTGTGCGGCAAGGATCTCCAATTTCCATACAACTATTAACTTTTAAACCGTTTTTAAAAAGTATAAAGATGTAATTGAAGACTGTATACAGCAATCTGAATGGGAATTAATATCACATTTCATAATTTAAACAAAAAAAATGGACTACCATTATGTTCTGAACTTCTTGACTCAGTGAAATTGGTACTATCATTGCTTTGGATCTTTAACTTTAAACAGGGATGAGCTCCATATCCCACTGGTCTTAGATCTCAGGTTTTTTGGGCTAGAATCCAATGAATTACTTGATGTCCATTGAGCCCTTTCATTCACCTTTAGCAACGGGATGGGAATAAACATGTCATTGGTGGTATTAATTCAAAATATAAAGTGTTATTTTTTTATTGTTGGACTCTGACCCAATTCAAGCCTGCAGGGTAGTATTTTGTAGGTCTTTTTGGTCAAAACAGATCACCCTGTCAAATTCCTCAGTGGGTCATCGGAGGCAGCCAGACGGCTGACTTCACACTGTGAGGGCGTGTGTAGGGCCTGTGATGTTACGTAGCGCTGTATAAGGCTGTATGTCAGAATTTTTTGTGCCTTGAATTAACTGCAACACAATGATGTATTTAGCGGTCTTATCTCCGTCCCAGATTATCTTGGCGACAGAAGTATCGAGCAGATGGATCTGCCACAGGAGTCAATCCATAACACTTTGTTGTTTTTCTTTCATTCACTGACATTTCTGTGTTAAATGCCTTAAGGCAGAATATGTGCTGTCTTTGTTTGTAGCTTTGATGTACTGGCTTCTTGTAAAAAGCTTTACCCCTGAAATATTATACATCTTCGTCCAAACTCGTTCGACTAAAACACAGGCTTGCATTCCGATGTACATGAACTTATATATAATTAACTTTGCTAACTTATATACGTAAATACAGTTATGCAAAGAAACCTCACCAAAATGTATAAAGTTTGCATGGGTGTTTGACAGGGCATCAATAATTGCAATTAGCCAGATACGAGATTTGAACCCAGGACCATTTGCAATTAATCGGAAAGAGTTACAAATTAAACAGCTGCCATGAATTCAAACCACGGTTTAATGAATCGTAGAGATCGAGCTGCAATGGTCAATCAAGACCCATAAAGTTCACCCAAATGTAATGATGATCATGTCACAGGTGATAGACTCAGCTCAGTTCTGCAATCACCCATGAAACTATATAGCTAACAGACCCAGAATAAGAACTCAGTATAACACATACCAAATAGAGGTGTTTTGTGTATTTTAACATTCCTCTTCACAGATAGCAATCAGTGAAATCGTAAACCCACATTAGATCATCTACTGAAACTCACTATCAATTTGCTGTAGGTAACTGATCAGGTGTACCGTGAAACAGAGCTCCCTAATCTGCATACAGACATTCCTTTATCCCATAAAGGTCATCCGGGTTACATACCGAGGTGATGGAGTGAATTCTCCCCAGGTAAACATAGCAAAAACATATAGTTTCATGTATGTGTTATATATCCGTACACTGAATGTCAACAAAGACTTGATCATGGCCTAATCAACTTCACACCTGTAATTAATGTAAATCAATTACCTGCTAATACCAGCCTTGTTAGTGGCCTGTTAAGAGCACCACCCTCCCGCTGATCCCCAATTAGTCGCCCTATTAGTCATATATGGATTCTGCAGCCAGGAAATTGATGAGAGAAGACAAGCCATCCTGCTCTCACACCATGGAACATCCCCCGGTTCTACTAAAGGGACTCCAACGCCACCACAGTAAGCGCTGACGTAAAAACGCCTTTGTATCATTGACTGATTTAAGCTTCTCTGCAACTGTGACTGACCATTCAAACAGCCTAATGACCCTACTTGAACGCATTCATTAGACATAATGGATTGGTTTTCACACCTATTATCAGATAATGCTTACAATAGAACACCATTATTGCCGACAAACCATGTGAACATTTTTCAAAAAAAGGCAATTTTGAATTTTATACTTATAAACTGAATAAAATTATGAACAACTTTGACATCACAAGACTGGGACATGTATAAAGATCAGTCATATTTGAAGACAAAAAAAACTCATCAGGGTATACGTAAGATAGAAGTGCAGTTATTCCCTGATATCTTCCGACACCAATCAGATCAGTATTGCATAAGTTCAATGTGTACGATAATTTGAATTCACCAGTAATGGCCTATTTTCAGTAAAAGCTGTTTTCCTTGTCCTGAGTATCCCTCGTGGATCTTACTTTACAAAATGAACATGATGGCTGCAATGAGTTGTCCTGATAACCCTTTCACCCCTATGTAACTTTAGTAGACTCTATCATGCATTGATATGGATGAGTCCATTATGGTCTACAGTG
>JAUMHH010228196.1:0-11824 GCA_032359455.1 Chlamys rubida
GACTGGGGGATGTTTATAAACAACGTCCTAAGGTATTGCAATTAATTTTTATCAAAACAATAGGGTAATTAATTTGACTACATTAACTCAATTAATTTTAATGAAAATTGTGTGGAATGACTTCGGACGTTGTTTATAAACATCCCCCAGTCGATAATAACTGATCGTCTTTCTGTTCGTGCATTTTTATCTGAAAATTTGTTGTTTTTGGTCAGTTTTGTATAGCCATATTTGAACAACACCTGAACAACACCTGTCTGAACCAAAACCTAGAGAAAACACTGCTGCATACATGTATCACTAGTCCTGACATTGACACAATTCTGCTAGCCCCGGCGTTGGGCAAGTGAAATTGTTACATCCCTGATTATACCAGTATGTGATATTATATGTATATAAAACAATTGAAATAGTTCATATTCATCTTCTATCAGGAGCAGATGAAGAGGGGTTATTTCGTCTGGCAGACAGGTTGGACTCCCTACGGAGAAAGGACGAGAAATCTAAAGTATGCTATTTGGCTATTTACATAGATCTGAATGCATGTCCATGCATGCCACCAGTATCTGAAACTTGCTAGAACTTCCAATTTGTATTAACCGGTTAGCTAGACTAAATTCTTTATAAATTTGTATTTATTCAGTGATTTATGATAATGTTGTTTTATTCAAAAGTTTAAAAAAACGTTAGTTTGTACTTTTAAATTATTAATGTTTTCTTTTCTTCTAATTATAGTTTCATGTTGCTGAAATGAAAAGGAATTAAATAGAAATGTATATATATACATGTTAATTAACTATGTAGTATATATATGTATAGGTGCAGACTAAAAAGAGGGTAACAAAGAAAAAAGACATGTCTGATTTTGAGATTGAAGATGGTACCTCATCACTGTCATCAGCAGATCCAAAAGTCCAACAGAAAGGTAAATTATATATATATATATCTGGTAAACCAAATTCCAGGAGTGCAATGTGAGGTAATAATTAAATGTAACATTATCTTGCACTAGTCTCCGTCAATTATCGATCGTCATATCTGTCAATATTTTTTACAGAAAAAATGAGCTAAGGCCAAAGTGATATCTTCTTGGAATTTTTGTGAAAAAATAGTGGCGAAAATTGCAAGAAAATTGAACTTTTGGCATAATTAGGAAAATTACCAATTTGGATATTGCCCAATTACATAGGGACCCAGTGGCACCATTCCTTTAAGTGAAAATAGTATTAAAAAAAACCCTGATAAATCCCTGCACTTTAAAGACAAGTCTGTTACCAAATGGAGACCATAATTTGCGTGTTAAATCATAACATATCCTATTAATTTTGAAGAGATTTAGTGGTGTTGCAGGGGTAGACTTAACTTATTTTATCTACTACCCAGCAGGGCTACCTTAGCCCACCAGTTGACCACAGATTGTACTAGCCCAACAAAATACTGCCAACTGGGATGCACAGGCTATGGGTAGGTGCGATCAAATTAAGTCCCCTCACACTTTGGTGGCCGGGGTCGTTCCCTGGACATATTTTAAAATTTAGTAGATGCATTATTTCTTGCATTCTAAACCACTCCAGACATGTAACACATGGCATGCGTCATCTTTTAAATTTAATTAAAAAAATTGTGGGAGTTTTCCTGTTTGTTTTGATAATAAAATTAACTGGCCTGATGGTATATCGTTCCTTACAAACTTAGCTGGTCCACAGAATAATTGACTAGCCTGTGCCAGTGGCTAAATCGACCCCCGTGTTATTTAAAAGCTCACCTGGCCCAAAGGGCCACGTGAGCTTATGCCATGGCGCAGCGTCCGTCCGTTGTCAACTTTTGCTTTAAAACCCTACTCCTCCCGAACGGCTGCATGGATTGTAACCAAATTTGGTATGAAGTATCACTGGGGCAAGACAGTTATATCTTGTATTTATGAAGTTGGTGTGCCCCCTAGGGGAAAATGGTAACATTTTGTATATATGGGTACAAACGAGCTAAAGGAGGCCAAGGTGTAACAAATGTCCAACAAGTTCAAAATGGTTTTATTGACCGTATGTCTACTTTGGGTCTTAGAATAATGTCTCTAGAACATAATTCCAGAGTATGGTTCATAACAAACTGGTGAATCATGCACAAAAACAGATTTTTCATGACCTAGTAGCTGACCGTCACGTGATGCGGTCTTAAAATATATGATTTTTCAATGGGAAACAACTTAAAATATGTAAATTTAGGTTATTGTAGCAAGTTTACATCAAAATAGATGGAAGAAATGCAAGAAACATTTTGTAAAACGTATCTGTGGAACTTAAACTGACGTTGACACTCTGTGTAAAACATAGCATGTGTCAATGAATGAAAAAGGTTTTTTTCAGTGCAAAACATCGGATGTGTGTACACATTGATAGGTATAGTATAAAACCTTCCAAATACAGAGGAAGTATCAAGTATAAATAGGAAGGAATTGTAAGTAATGCCAAAAATAATCACATATGAAAAATCGTATGTGATGTTTGACATCGTAACGTATGTGATGCCATCATGTGTCAACCATCACATACGATCATGGATGCGACTAGGAAGTCATTACATGTTCTATGCATAAAGTTTCAGTCAATTACATGTACCTGTTTCTTTGTTCATTTGTTTCAGTTAAGTACCAGCGGAAGGGCACTCTATGTTCATCATAATTAACGCCATCATCATCATCATAATTCAGGGTTGGAACTCAACGGTTGCCCACTAGCCCAGGGCAACCACATTTTGAGGTGGGCAACCAGAATTTTTAGGTGGTCTACTATATATTCAGATAAATTTTGCAATTTTAAAAGGGTGGGCAACCAGTGAGTAAATCTCAAGTTCCAGCCCGGAATCATCATCATCAAAACGAGTGTCTTTTACACATTGCCATAGCTGAACTATGATTCATCATCATAAGCAGCAGCGGGCTGAGGACTCGCTCCATTAATACTGCCAATGTCTATAGCCCATCTCTGTGTGTGTGTGTGTGAGAGAGAGAGAGAGAGAGAGAGAGAGAGAGATGGTAAATGAAAATAAAAGACAAAAAGTAACCATATTTAGTTATATTTATTAGTAATTTGCAGATGTAACAATTCAGTTTTCACGAGTGATTAGGGATGTGGATTGTTAGTCGATCCAATATCGGTATCAGTAAGCAAAAAGTATTGTATTAATGATACCATGCCTGAATTTTTTTTACCGATCCGCATCCCTACGAGTGACCACTACACATGTAGTTTACAAATCACTAAATGTAATAAAATCTGCGCCGTGGACCCTGGATTAAATCTGGGGGTTCCAAGACAGAAACAATGTCGGAGACAAACACAGTAAAGTCTACTGTCTCCAGCGACCACTTCCGTCTCTTGTTCGAGAAATAGTGTATTCACACCAACTCATTTCCTGGATGCACCTTGGTAACCTGAAAGTACAGAAGGAAGTACACACTATATAAATTGTACAACGTAAAAACATGCTATTATATAAATCTATACAATAATGATCAAGACGCAATTTTGATTTATCTGCATTCGAAGATGATATGTTTAAATTGCATGTTGATTTATTCATGAATATAAGTCATACCCAAATTTATAATAATAAACAATTCCAGAACAGATCTATAGTAAAATTATATTAACCCATTTATGTGTAGCTATTTGCTTGAAGTGTCATTATAAAATAACAATTTACCATAACTTAGCATGATGCAATTGTACTAACACAACTAAATAGCAACACAAAAAGGCAAACAATATTTGGATAATTGTTATCAAATTTATGTGTAATGCACTTGCCATGCAGCACAACATTTAACACCTTGTGAATAACATGCACTTGGAACAAATCAGACAATTGAACATGCAACAAAAGCAGACGGAACATGCATGTGCATCATTATTTAACTAATTTATGGGACATGCATAAACAAACAATAAGGCCTAAAGAAATTAATGATGTGTTTCCGAGAACGTGTTGGAAAATATTGAGCAGGGTCAGTAAGCTTTATATTTTGTGATTTTCAGCTCAAAATACAATGATATTCAGGATTTGGTCTAAAAATGGAGGACAAATATTGGGGTCGGACCCTATTTGCTAGGTAGTGTCGGGTTCTCAGAAACACATAATTTTATATGCCTAAAATCATGCAAACGAGGTCGTTTACATACCACAGCAGGAAATAGTTTTGTACCGTGCAGGATAGAGACATAAGTCCCCACTGCAAATCTAAGGAATTACATTATATTATTATAAAGCAACAGAAGCCACATGTGTATCCCAACTAAATTATTAAATATGAAAGCAATACAATAATCAAAGCAATTGTGACACAGGAATATATAGATGATAAAACGTTTTAATGAAAGGGAATGCAGACAACACCAATCCAAAGCAGAGTATCAGAAGTACAATCTCCAGAAGAAAAAATGTGGACGCCAAAAGTTGGTAAAAGCAAAATTTAGGTAATGTGTGCTTTTTGAAATAGTAAAAAAGAAAACATTAATGCACCGGACGCCCTCCAAAAGCTGGTGGTGAGGGTTTGTCTGGTGGATGAGAATATGTCAGTAATGTTAGCAAGTACTAGTAATTACCTTGGTAATACATCCACGACAGACTCGTTCTCCTGCACGACAGACTCTTCCTCCTGCACTACAGACTCCTCCTGCACGACAGACTCTTCCATTGGCATTGAATTTATGCAGCGCGGAATCCTGTAGGTCTTCCTGCAGAATGTTAGTCAGTTGATTCAAAGGACCGGTCACCGAACAGAGACACATCTTTCTCTTATCCCCACTCTTAACATTCTCCCACCTGTGCCAATCCACAGTCTCCACCTTGTGCATGGCCAAATGCTGAACTTCATCCGTTATGAGATGGATTCCACAACTTTTACATTCCCGACGAATACACTCCATCCTGTGAAATGTTGTGGTACTGCACAAAGTGCTATTTATGATCGTACGTTCATCTGAAACCATTCCTCGGAGTGTGGAACACCTCTTACATGTGAATTTTGCAGCCTTCTTGACAGCCTCCCCCAATTGAGCTATGTTTGCACAAATTTCGCACAGACAGTTTCTCATTTTTTGTTGACTTTCCAATTTGACATCTTTGGGTCTGTTGCTTTGAAATGTAGTCAATCCGACTGGATCATGCTCTTGCTCACTACACTCTTTCTTGTACTGGAGGAACACCTTCCGGACAGACGATCGCAAAGCTCTGCATGCCCTATGCTTGTTCACTCGTTTTACGTCCGGGAGCACCACAGACACGTCAGCACGTCTGTAAAAATCATTTACAGTTCTAATTCTTTTTACAGAAATTGTGTCAGCTCTACAGTGTGTGACGCCATCTCCTTTTTTGTTAATCTTCTGTAGGTAGGACCATCTTAGGCCCAACTTTCTTGCATTTGCACGCAAAGACGGGCTGTTTTTGCATGCCGCATTGACAATTGTGGCTCTTAACTTGTTGTTAGCCTTCGTTCTACGGACTTTTAGGTCATCCAGTTTGGAAGTTATTCCAGACAGAATATTTTTTCTGGTGGTACCTCTGTGTGTTTTATCAGATGAAGTTTCCATTCTGCATTCGTCCATTGCCCTCTTTTTTCTCGGGGTTGCATTCTTTAGAATATGTTGAATAACTTTCGCAAATTTGTAAATATGCTATACACTTTTATGGCCTATTGTTATATTGGTGTATATTATATCAATGGATTGTTTGCTTATTGTATGCACGGTACATGACGATGGACTGCCGTCAGAAATACAATTTTGGTCCGTAGTCACGTACACGACGGTCACCATTTTGACACAATCGTCATAACCACATGTGGTCCTCATCAAACTTAGTTGAAGACTTTCGCATTTCGTGTCAAAAGTGTAATGACAATGCCCGATAACTCCATATACACGGCTGCTATGTATGTTTCTACACATTTCGCAGTGGTTGACACCGTACGTGACGGGCATAT
Organism: Chlamys rubida; assembly: GCA_032359455.1. Classification (NCBI taxonomy): domain Eukaryota; kingdom Metazoa; phylum Mollusca; class Bivalvia; order Pectinida; family Pectinidae; genus Chlamys; species Chlamys rubida. The sequence continues at coordinate 5,981 of JAUMHH010228196.1, forward strand.
TGTACGTGATTTCCCCCAAAAGGTTGGACATCAAATTTTTTATCTTGTCTCTGCCGCCATTCTGATAAATGGAAAAATCAAAACGAGGCTTGTCTGCAGAAATCGGTGACGTTGTACACACCCAAAGTACTGATGACGCAATGTTTAGCATGTATTCAATTTTAACAAAGTTCAAATCTCGCGTTACGTACGTGACCCACTTTTAGGTCAGTGACTGTTGTAAAATATTATCCGATGTCTGATCGTATCTTCTATAGGAAAGCACAACAAACAATTGTATGAATGTAATGGAGGATAACCTAAGTTATACACACAAACGCACCATCCAAGTTGAGTTGCAGACGATGGAGACAACATTTTATTTTCAGCTCGAAAAATGTTGACATAAGTCACGTACATAACGTCATATTTAAAATGTAATAAAAAACACACCTAATCACTACAAAATTGTGTTTTATTCAATGTAAACATAATTTCAATATACTATCTACAAATACAAACTGTAAAACATCAGATAAACAGACAGTAATATAAAGTAATGCACTCTGCAAAATAGGTCCAATGAAAATGTAACGCTTTTTACACGTAAAATGACCGTATTTTTTAAACTTAAAATGCTGCAAAAACATATTGGATGTGTTCTCAATTGACATATCTTGGATATATACTATATAATATATTGGTAATTGATATAAAACATCAATCCCAAATTAACTAAACCTAATTTGTCAAAATAACACTTTAAACTCAGCTACCCCCACTGGCCTCCTTTAGCTCGTTTGTACCCATATGTGATCATGCATCCTGTACTTGTCCAGTCCTAGCATTCTGAAGAACCTTTATGTTTTCAACAAACGATGCACAACCTCGTCCTTTTTTCTTGCTGAAGCATGGCCCATGCTTGAAATTTTACAGATTTCCAATTACGATTCTCAAGACTTCCCCCACATTTTGCAATGGCCATCAGCACTTCTCTCTTTTGCGGTGGTTTGCCACTTTTCCGAATTATAGGCAAAAGCAACTTGTCGATAACATCCTTCTCAGTTTTATTCCAAACAGTTCTTTTTGTAGATTGGTTCAATGGCTTCTTTGATATTTCTGAAAATGACAAAGAATGCTCACCTGACTGATTTTGCATCTCACTGTGATGAATGTTTAATTTCACAAAGATGCGATGTGATATAAATGTTATGATCATTTTTTTGAAAGTGTAACTAACTCATCTGCTTCAAAAAGAAACCAACTTGAACTATAATATGTATATTATCATATATACTGTATATCTTTAAAAAAAATAAGATTAAACAATATCATATATATATATAATAACATTTTATAAAAAGAGATATCCCAGAGAGATCATTGAAGCCCACCATTGTATGTTTATTGGTTCAATGTACATATATGTAAGTATAATGATCTTTTCTGTTCTTTTCTCTTATTATTATTGAAAAAGATTCAAAGTTTGTTTGACAAAAAGATATAAAGATTTTAAAAAATTACAAAAAGCCAGATTCCCTAGGCCTTTTGCTGTTGCCAGCTCTTCATAACAGGCAACAACAAATAATGATTTAATATGATAATAGATATATTTGTAGTTCTTCATTCAATCTGTTATCTTCTTTGTGTGTATATACAAATGTATACCTTTTTTATTTTGAAAACGAGTATCAATAAACTGTTTGTATTTAAAAATGAATAATAATCATGATGACTTACTTGAAATTGACACTTCATCATCTGAAGAGTTTTCATCCTCTTTAGGAACTAAAAGCAAAAGGTCAGAATATATATATACATGTATATTAAAAGAGCTTCGATTGATTAAACATCTTCTCAAGAACTGCAAGTGCCAGAGCTTTGCTCCAATGAAGTCCCTGTGGTCATAAATAGGGGCACATTCCATTATCAAATCTTAACATAGCTAAAATGGCTATATATATATTAAAACAAGAGGCCCAATGGGCCTACATAGCTCACCTGTTCTGCATCTTATGAAGAGAAATTTCAGTTTGAAAGTTATCTAATGTGATTTTCAAAGTATATTTAAGTAATAATTGATTTATACAAATTATTTTGGTATTCAGGAAGGAATGATTTGATGGTTTTAGCACATTTGACCTCCCTGACCTGTAGTTCTTCATCCCAGCATGCTATTCGGCCCAATAAAATGACACTTAAATTGGCATTTTGGTTACTAAGACAGAGAAAATGTTGAGAAAAAGTTGTTTGAAGGTTTTAGCCTATTTGACCTCTGTGACCTTGAATATAGGTCAAGGTCATTCATAGTAACAAACTTGATAGCCAATCACCGAGGCATCCTAAATATGAAATATCATGACCCTAGACCTTGCAGAACTCCAGAAGAAGATTTTTAGGTCACCGGAGACAAAGTCTCAAGTGACCTATTGCGATCGCCTTTTGTCCAGCGTCGTGCGTCCGTAAACAATTTACATTTTCGACTTCTTAAAAACTACTAAACAAATTATAATGAAATTTTGCAGGACCCTTCCATGGCAAAAGGTGAACCAAAATTGTGAATTATATGGTCCCCACTCCCCAGGGGCCTGAGGGTTGGGGCCAAAAAGGGTCAAACGGACTCAAATTTCAAAAATCTTCTTCTCTACACCGAGATATGGTAGAATCAAATACTCCTCATGGATGGAAGGGTCTTAAGGTACTTTACCAAAATTGTGAATTTCATGACCCCAGGGTCTCACATTTCCCGCTGGGGAGGGGGTAAAGCTTACTATAGTTTATATAGGAAATTGATATTTATGAGCATGATTTGTTTAATTTTGTTGGAAATCATTCAAACATGGTTACAATTATTAGTACTGTATGACAGTTTGATGGTATGTACATATTGACCCTGGCTGACCCCCAGGGGCTGATTGGCGGGGCCAAAAGGTGTAAAATTGATTAAAATTTCAAAAATCTTCTTCTCTACACTAGATATGGAAGAATCAAATACTCTTCATGGATGGAAGGGTCTTAACGTACTTTACCAAAATTGTGAATTTCATGACCCCAGGGTCTCACATTTCCCGCTGGGGGGGTAAAGCTTACAATAGTTTATATAGGAAATTGATATTTATGAGCATGATTTGTTTAATTTTGTTGGAAATCATTGAAACTTGGGTGTAGTTGTTAGTGTGGGATGACGATTTGATCGTATGTACATATTGACCTGGCTGACCCCCAGGGGCTGATGGGAGGGGAAGGGACTAGAAGGGGTCAGATTGACTCAAATTTCAAATTAATTATGACAGATCTGTTTACCCTATAAGAGTTAATCAGTGAGAAAGAAGGTTTTCTTCCTGTGATTTTAACTGTTGATATTAAGATTTTATAAATAAATATGCAGGTGGCATTTTTTTTTAAATGGGCATAAAAACCTGTTTCATTCATCTATTAAAACCAGCATGTGCATAACAGTGAATCGAAACGCTTCGTCCCTTTGATCTTGACACCCACCATTGAATGATCTTTCTTTGTTCTATGTATGATTGATTTACTTTATTGATTTGATAACAAGGAAACCTACATATCAAATCTAAGAGAGATCTTAGGGAAGAATATTCTGTGAATTAGAAATAGCAATGCTAAACTTCAACTGTCAGCCATTTTGCTCAAATGGAGACAACTAGGGAACAAGAAGAACATACCTGCGAAGTTTGAGAAATATCCCTCCAATACTTTTCAAGTAATAGTGATAACAAACTTCAATTGTCAAGATCAAAGAAATACCCCTGTCAATTGAATCACTTTTGACCATGGTTAACCATGGTGGTTAAACGATGGTTAACCATGGCCCAGTAAGCATGGTAAGGCATGGTTAACCATGGTTTTGACAAATATGTTAAATGGCCAACCATGCTTGACCATGGTTGAGTAACCTTGCTTGACCATGGTTAACCAATGTGCAGTAACCAAGGTTAACCATGGTTAGATTCACACCATGCTTTATCATGGTTGATCAACCATGCTTGAACATGGTTCACCAATGCGCACAGCAGTAACCATGGTTCGATTCAAACCAATATATGCATGCCTTACCAGCCATGGTCAAAGCATGACTAACAGTGGTGTATGGCGAGTCAACGACGTCCATGGAAAAACATTTTCAGAACCAAAAAACTATATTCCAACTCTGTATCTGATGTTTCCAAGATGTATGCTTATGTTGCTAAAGAACTACCTGGCTGTCTACACTTAGTGGATATGTATCACTCGGAAACAACCGACGAAAATAAACAGCTAATGTTGAAAGCATTTCGGGAGCCGACTTGTAACAAAAGAATAGTGTTTGCCACATCAGCACTAGGAACGGGGATTGATGTGTTGAACTGCAGTAGTGTTGTCCTGTATGGTTCCCCGAGGACAATTGTAGACCTCCTTCAGGAAATTGGAAGGGTGGGGCGTGATGGCGATAAATCGCTAGCAATTCTGCTCTACAATTATTACCATCTTCGGAGTGTGGACAAGGACTTGAAGGAAGTTTTCACCAGCAGCACATGCCGAAGAAAACAGTTGTTGTGTAATTTTATGCAGGAGTTTGAACTTTCTAAGCTTGAAAAGGATGAGAGCAACAAGCACACTTTAATAACCTTTCGAATGACATGTTTAAAATAAAACCCAAACAAACAAAAACAAAAAAGCACATAGTGTTGTGATGATACCAATGCAGTGCCTTCGGAATGTTTTATCTTGAAATGTCCTCTATAAAAAAGAAGTGAGTTATTGTTGTTTGCTTGTCTGTCATTCACATATTTATGACAACATATATCCATGATTTATGAATTTGATCAAAGGTTATCATAGCTAAGCAATTGTACAGTTATACCCTATTGATTCTTTAATAACTATAACAGTAATATTTCACATATAAAATGAAATTACATATTTCATTTATTCACAAAAGATTTCAGAAAGGATGAAGTACAAACCTTAAACAGAGATACTTTGATCGATGTATTATTTAAACTAAAACGTATATATCATATCAAAACATTAATTTCGATGATTTTGATTATACATTTTGATTATACATTTTGATTAAATATTTCGATGATTTTGATTATACATTTTCAAATATTTGTGTGTGTACCGTTTCTGATAACACTGTAATTCATTTTGTTTTATAAACAATTATACCTAGCTATCATCATCGACATTTAAATCATGCTTCTACAGACACGTCTTTGTAGACCTTATTTTGTGAATCCTTGAATTCAAGAGGTTACACCCACTTACGTTCTCTTAAATTACAGAGTTACGACACCCGACTCAAGAGGAAATGTAAGAGAGATATTGAGGATGTTAATGTGACGGCATGAGGTGTCAATATTAGTTAAACTACAACTACAAGTGCCCTCTGTTTTCTCAAAAAGTATCGTTGATCTGCCCATGCATCTCTATTACTCAAAATTGCCCAAAATCGTTTGTAGAGTTTATTTGGTAATTGTCTATTCCTGCTGTTTGGGAAAGCGTTCATTTCAGGCCACCACGATTGCCTATTGGTCTCAACAACAACACATATGTCACAAAAGCAATGTGGACACTCGTGGTATCGCTGAACCGTCTATCAGAATCTGCCGCTAAATTTTCACCATTACCACTTGAAGCTGTCTCATGTTGTCCTTGTGTCACCATAAGTGGTCCAGCCTCCTCACCATCTCTATCATTTCCTGTATCTGTATTTTGTATCACAGGTATGTGGTCATGCTGTGTTGCCCTTATTAAATCCCAACCATGCACTGTAAATATCCCTTCTACTATTTCTTCTTCTTCTCTTGTCAACAAAAGACAAACAACATGTCTTCTTTCACTGTCGGCCATATT